>JXCR01148541.1:166516-182737 GCA_002079205.1 Phalaenopsis hybrid cultivar | reverse complement strand
TCCCTACACTATAATAGAGTGCTTTTATGTCAGAAAAAGTGGTGTGTGTGTGTGAGGAAAAATGAGGCAAATGTTTAGAGATCTTAAAATAGGAGTAGAAATGTAAATTTCTACATTTTTGGAGAGATTGGTGAGGGGATTTTGAGTTGGATCAGCGGGAGACTTTGTGGGAGAGATTTTCTTCTTTCTTTCAAGGGGAAAAAGCTAAGTAATGTGTTCTTCATTATCTTAGGATTTTTTAAACATTTATCTAGTGGATTTGCTTTGATGAAGTGAAGTTTTCCATTGTATTCTCTTCGTGCTTTGTGATGTGTTTTTCTTACTCTTTCTTCTTATTAGGAAATAGTGGCATGAAATAATTATGCCATTATTTTTCTTTTACTTTTGTTTTTCAATGAGTAGGATTCATGTTTAGGATTTTAGCATGCATGCTAGAAGAAGATTTAATTATAAATGTGATGGTTTTTTTTGCAGTTCATTTATATTACAATAAAAACCTATTGTAGTGTTAAAGTTCATTGTAATTGCATTAAGACCCAAGGGAGCGGTGTAGTTCTCAACAAAGTGGAGCCACATTTGATTTCATGAAGGAGTATTTCGTTCATGGAATTGAGTGCAAATAAATAGAAAAATATACATTGTTGGGCGTAGAATTGGAAATTTTAGGGTAATGACTAAAATCCCCAATTTGATCATAATGTTTAAGAACTAAAACAATAGTTAGCCTTCAAGGGAAGGGAAGTGGGAGCTCTAGAGTGAGAGCCAGTATTCTCCTAGCCTAACCACAGATTTAGAGACTAAAACCGAGATTAGCCAACAATTTTCTATAACACTGAATCAGGGTAGAGAATTAAAATTGCTCATATTTGGCACATACAATATTTAATGCATCTAATTCTTTTACATTATCCAATTCATTAGACAAGAAGAGCAGTTTTTAACATCTTAAAATTCCCCAAACCAATTCATCCAGAAAGGGTTATCTTTAGAATTAACATTTACATTAAGGAATAATTATTATCAGTACATTAAACATTTGCATTTAGGAGTAGTTGCTAGATAAAACACCATTTTAATCGACATTTCAATCTAAGACCTAATAGTAGTAGACTAGAACTTTGGCTGAGGACCTCTTACCTCACTTCCCTGTGGGATCGATAAACAGGACTCTATTAGAGCCATATATTACTTGAGCGATACGTATATTTGCATTTATATCATTGTGACTATATACAATATATAAAATTAAGCATATAAAAAATTCACATCAAGTTTTTGGCGTTGTTGCCGGGGAGGCTTTGGTAAAAACTTTACGAGAATTTTAGTTGAAGTAATTAGGCTTAGACTTGGAAAGTTGTAGTTTCATAAAAACTATTTTTGTGTACAAAGTTTTTTTCTTTGTTGTATGAAAAAGTGTTGTGAAAAAACTATTTGTGTAAAAAATAAGATATTTGTGAAAATATTTTATTATGTTGAATATATCTTTTGTTTTATTTGTTTAATTCTTAATGTATTGTTTGTTGTGTTGCGTATGCAAAATAAAAGATCTGCAGGACTTGTGCCTTATGATCCTGTGTTAGAAAAAAGGAAAAAAACCAAAAAAAAGGACTGAAGAACTAGAAATGGAAATGGAAAAAATTCAGAATAATAACTTGGAAAATCATCATAAATCTTTGAGGGATTATCTATATCCTATGACAGTTGAAATTCACTCAAGTATACAAACCCCTGTCATAGAAGCTGACTCATTTGAAATAAATCCAGATATTATCCAACTTGTGCAGAACAATCAGTTTGGGGGAACTCCTTCGGAGGATCCCTATTTACACTTATTCAATTTTCTAAAATTTTGTGCTACATTTCGTTATAACGATATGTCAGACGATGCTGTTAGACTAAGGCTTTTTCCTTTCTCACTAAGGGACAAGGTTAAAATGTGGTTATACTCACTAGCACCTAGCTCTATTAAAAACTGGGAGGAGTTAACTCAGAAATTCCTAGCTAAGTATTTTCCACCTTCAAGGACTACTAAACTTAGAAAACATATTATCTCATTTTGACAGTATGAAGGGGAATCAATATATGAAGCCTGAGAAAGATTTAAGAAACTCCTAATAAAGTGTCCACACCATGCTCTGCCCAATTGGTTAATAATTCAAACTTTTTACAATGGGTTAATAGAATCCTTTAGGGTTATAGTTGACGCTGCCGCGGTGGATCATTAATGTCAAAATCATTTGATGAAGCATATGCGTTAATGAAAGAAATGACTACAAATGAATTTTAATGGTCGTCTACATAGGTAAATCCTAAAAAAGTAGCTAGTGTTCATGATACAAATGCGATTGCAATTCTTGCATCTCATGTTGTTGCAATATCAAGGAAATTAGACCAATTTGGAATGAATCAGTCTCAATTTACTCCAGTAAGTGAGTAAAGTTCATTAGGGCATATGATTCATTCTAACTTATCATATGAGGCTTTAAATACCATAAACAATTAGTATCTTAACTTTTACAACCCAGGTTGGAAGAACCATCCTAATTTTAACCGGAATCATATTACTTGGAGTGAAAACCAACAATGAGAAAATAATCATGAAAATCCTAATGGAAGTTAGAATGGACAAAAGAACATAAATTATAGACCTTCATATTCACTAGACTCTAACAATGATTGACAATTTGAGGATAAGAAGATATCTATAGAAGATGTGGTATTGCAAATGGGAAACTAGTTGCAAAGTCAATATACTGCGATTAGAAACATAGAGAATCAACTGGGACAAATTTCTAATTCACTTAGCAATATACCCTAAGGAACACTTTGTAGCAACACTGAGATCAACCCTAAACAGAACAACAATGAACAAATAGAAGGTGTCCAATTAAGAAGTGGAAGACAGATAGAGGATGTGGTCAAAAAAGAGAAAGGAGTTGTGAGAGAAACAAAGCAAAATAAAAGACCTGAAAGACATGTTTCTAAGGATCTAAAAAAATTATTATCTCCAACTAAAATCAATTTAAAAAGACCAACACCTCCATTTCCTTAAGGACTTAGACAGCATGAGTTAGATAAACAATTTTCAAAGTTCATGGATGTACTTAAGAAGTTAATAATAAATATTCTTTTCGCTGAAGCTTTAGAACAGACACTAAGTTATGCTAAATTTATGAAGGAAATATTAAATAAGAAAATAAAATTTGGGGATTACAAAACAACTGCACTAAGTGAGGAGTGCAGCGCTATACTTCAGAAAAAGCTTCCTCAAAAACTTAAAGATCCTTATAGATTAACAATTCTTTGTGTATTTTGGAGAAATATTATGTGGAAAAGCTTCATGTGATTTAGAAGTAAGCGTTAACGTGATGCCTCTATATATATTTAAAAGGTTAGGTTTTGCTGATATTTCTCTCACTACTCTAACCCTTCAGTTAGCTAATCGATCTATCACTTATCCAAAAGGGGTTATAGAAGTCGTGCTTGTTAAAATGGATAAATTTATCTTTCGTATGAACTTTATTGTATTAGATATGGAGGAAGATAAAGAATATACCATTATTTTAGGGAGACCTTTTCTTGTTACTAGACAAGCTATGATAAATTTGCAAAAAAGAAAGTTGACTATGAATATTAATGACCAAGAAGTCACTTTTGATGTTTTAAAGGCTATGAAGTATCCAGCTGAGAGAAAAGATAATGATTGTTTTTGGATGGATGAAATTGATTATCTAAATAAAGACCATTTCCAAAAAAATTTTGAGAGTAAGCTAATAAATGAGATCGAAATGGACTTTCATGATGAGTTTAAAATGTTGTTTAAAGAAGACTGTATGTATGTTCAAGCGAGGTGTGAAATGATGGACGTTACCAAAAATAGTAAAATTTTAATTCCATCTATTGAAAAATCTCATGAACTTAAAATGAAGATACCCCATACAATTTTAAAGCCTATCTATTTAGAGAAATAATCCAGACCACCAGTCTTTATATCTTCACTTTCGACTCAATCACAAGATGAACCTGAATTGAATGATGAAATTAGTAAAAGATCTCCTATGGAAGAGTTATTCAAAGTCATTGAATGGAATATTTCGTGGTATATAGACAAAATGAATGAGATTCTGATGTTGGGGTAGATTATTAATGCAATTAATAATTTTCCCCCAAAGATTTTACCTAGTGACCCTGAGATAAATTCTAAAGAGATGAATGATGAGCAATATAAAGTTATTGAACAAATATTTAGAAGAGAATTTGAAGATATGTTTCAAAAGAACTTTGAGTTAAGAGATGAGGATAAGGATATTGAAAGACCAATGGAAGAAATTTCTGAAGAATTAGAAGATAACTTGAAAGACAAGAGTAACCTCGAAGAATTTGATTCATAATCTAAATTATCTAGAGAGAATTTGATCCAAAATTTGGGAGATCATGAAGTATCATATAAAGATCCATTTCTTATAAATTTCAAGGATAATATTAATATGAAAATTGAGAAATTACTAGAAGAATATTGGATCTAGAAGGAAATATAAGGAACAAGGATATGAATCAATCTAAAAAGGAAGAGCTGAAAGAAAATTTTCAATTTGAGGACTGTAGGAATCCCTAGATCTGGAAAAGATTGGGAGATTGATCAAGGATTACTTAATTGGAATTTTGATCCAGGTGGAATTATTTGTCGAGCTATCGACATTAAACCAAGCGCTTTATGGGAGGCAACCCATAATTATCAGTGTAGTTTGATTTAGTGTGCTTGAGAGTTATGATTGTTAGTGTTGTATTATGTTTTCTTTAATGTGGATTGACCAGTTTTATTGACGATTGGTAGATGTTTGGATTTGTAAAGGTTTGATTTGTTTTTATGTGTCATGAGGTAGGTGATTTCTTAACTTCTTATTATGGTTAGACTATTATGTTCTCTTGTAGTAGTTGGATTGACAACCCCAGTACAACTCGTGTCTCACTCGGACTTGAGTTTTATAAGAGACATTATGAATTCGAATAATGACATTTCCATCTCAATTTATTACATCCTTTCTCTGACTTTGTTTTCATTTGATAGGAGTCGCGAACATATTTGATGAGTAACTTATGGATGATCTTATACTATCCTTATAATTATTAGAGGTGCTTAATTTAAGGGATTAGATGAGGCCTGAGATTGGTGCCTAAGAGCCAATATATCGGGGATAATCTTATCTTTGGGATTAGAATCTATAAAATCATTTATAAGTACCCAATATATTTGTGTAGTGATTTCATCAAAAATTANTTTATTACATCCTTTCTCTGACTTTGTTTTCATTTGATAGGAGTCGCGAACATATTTGATGAGTAACTTATGAATGATCTTATACTATCCTTATAATTATTAGAGGTGCTTAATTTAAGGGATTAGATGAGGCTTGAGATTGGTGCCTAAGAGCCAATATACTAGGGATAATCTTATCTTTGGGATTAGAATCTATAAAATCATTCATAAGTACCCAATTTATTTGTGTAGTGATTTCATTAGAAATTAGAAGTATGTTAGTGAGATGTAATGAGTTAAATGAAGAATTGACCTCATTTATTATGTGTGTTTGTGTTTGTGTTACATATTATATAAGACTTGAAGAACATTTTTATATTCCTATGCTGATACTTGTTATTCTAGTAGACTTTTGTTTAGTTAATTTTATTCTGGCATGTTTAGNAGTGAGATGTAATGAGTTAAATGAAGAATTGACCTCATTTATTATGTGTGTTTGTGTTTGTGTTACATATTACATAAGACTTGAAGAACAATTTTATATTCCTATGCTGATACTTGTTATGCTAGTAGACTTTTGTTTAGTTAATTTTATTCTGGCATGTTTAATTTATATTTACTTTCTACTACATGTTTTCTATCTTGATAAATAATTGTAGATGTTTTTGATAGACAATTGTGGTAGATAGGATTTCTAAACTGTTTTTCTTCCAACTTATATTTTATGCNATTGTAGATGTTTTTGATAGACATTTGTGGTAGATAGAATTTCTAAACTGTTTTTCTTCCTACTTATATTTTATGCACTAAATGCTATACATTTTAAAAATCAAGTTTAGGTGAAGGAAGAAAAATAAAATTTTAAATTGAGTATACTTCCTTTTAGTTTAATATTATTGCAAGCATGTTTTAGGCTAGATTTACTTTCTCTTACAGTCATTCCATCTTGATTATGAATGTATATGAATTTGATAGGATGTTGTAGTATTTAGTAGATTCAAGTTTTACTTTTTCTTCCTTCTACATTTTACATAATTGATTGTAAAATATTTAAAAATTTAAGTTTAGGGGGAAAAAAATTTTCTTTAAAAGAATGAAACTAAATTTTATTTGTCCTCAATTAGCTATATTTTAAAAATATAATTTAAAATGACCTCTGGTATTAGACGCTAACTTTTGATAACTATATTTGTGTTTCTAAATATATAGTAGACTTAGATAAAAGTTTTCAATAATGAAAGTTGATTCTAGAGTTAATATTTTTGGCACAAAAGAATAAGACTATGTTTTTTCTATTTACAGTAAAAGAAATTGTATTTTTGAAGTATTAAGAATCTTAGAGTTTCATGTAAGAAGAAAATAATGAGGCTTTATGAAAATCTTCAAAGCTAATACGAATTTATAAAGTGTAGGAATATGAAAAGTTCTTAACTTTAAGAAGAGGATAGTGAAGTTCAAAATTATTAAAGGTTATCCATATATAGTAATCCTCACATGAAAAAGAAAAGAAAAAAAAAGGATTAAAAATGATCCTAAAAGAAAAAAAAAAGAAAAGAAAAGTATATGAGGAGATGCCTAATAAAAAATTGGATTCACTTGAATCAACTTTAGGAAGAAGGCTGTATTACATTTTCTAAACTTGTATTTGAGTGTTAGCATCCTTACTAATAAAGATCTCATGAAGTTCTTTTTCATATGAATATTCTAAGAAACTTTAATATGACAAATTACAACTCTTTTTGAAATAAATAGAGAATCAGNGAAACTAAATTTTATTTGTCCTCAATTAGCTATATTTTAAAAATATAATTTAAAATGACCTCTGGTATTAGATGCTAACTTTTGATAAATATATTTGTGTTTCTAAATATATAGTAGACTTAAATAAAAGTTTTCAATATTGAAAGTTGATTATAGAGTTAATATTTTTGGCACGAAAGAATAAGACTATGTTTTTTCTATTTACAGTAAAAGAAATTGTATTTTTGAAGTATTAAGAATCTTAGAGTTTCATGTAAGAAGAAAATAATGAGGCTTTATGAAAATCTTCAAAGCTAATACAAATTTATAAAGTGTAGGAATATGAAAAGTTTTTAACTTTAAGAAGAGGATAGTGAAGTTCAAAATTATTAAAGGCTATCCATATATAGTAATCCTCACATGAAAAAGAAAAGAAAAAAAATAAAGGATTAAAAATGATCCTAAAAGAAAAAAAAAAGAAAAGAAAAGTATATGAGGAGATGCCTAATAAAAAATTGGATTCACTTGAATCAACTTTAGGAAGAAGGCTGTATTACATTTTCTAAACTTGTATTTGAGTGTTAGCATCCTTACTAATAAAGATCTCATGAAGTTTTTTTTCATATGAATATTCTAAGAAACTTTAACATGACAAATTACAACTCTTTTTGAAATGAATAGAGAATCAAAAATCCTAAACTTGACTACTAAATATTCTTACACTTTTAGTTTTGACTTATGTTGTTAAAAATTTTTCTTAACTTGTGCTATTATATTTAATAGACCAAATTATAGAAGTTTAGAAGTTAAACTCTAAATTTCTTAATTTTCAAGCTTCAGTCTATTATTTGCATAAATTAATCATAACAATTAGCATATTGCTTAGAAAAAAACTAAGAAAATTTTGGCAGGTCTACCATGACTAGAGAACTATTTGAAAAATCTTTCATGAGCCAAGTCGTTCAAAATGCACCTAATCTCACAAACCCTAAAATACAATAATAATTAATTTTGGAAAATACATACATCAAACTGACTTGATTTTTAATCTCCACTATTGATTAGGACTCAGAGAACTCCCCATAAAAATTTCTAAATATTTTGATCCTATTTGATAAATCAAATTGATTTTCTAAGTTAAATGACATTTTTGACATTAAAATGATTTTTAATAATCAAAATATAACTAAAAAAATTATGAAAACTGGCTTTTAGAATTCTCTATGGTAAGAAAATTTTTATAAAAATAAAATTGTGTTTAAAATAAAAACTTCANCAGAAATCCTAAACTTGACTACTAAATATTCTTACACTTTTAGTTTTGACTTATGTTGTTAAAAATTTTTCTAAACTTGTGCTATTATATTTAATAGACCAAATTATAGAAATTTAGAAGTTAATCTCTAAATTTCTTATTTTTCAAGCTTATGTCTATTATTTTCATAAATTAATCATAACAATTAGCATATTGCTTAGAAAAATCTAAGAAAATTTTGGCAGGTCTACTATGACCAGAGAACTATTTGAAAAATCTTTCATGAGCCAAGTCGTTCAAAATGCACCTAATCCTCACAAACCCTAAAATACAAAGATAATTAATTTTGGAAAATACATACATCAAACTGACTTGATTTTTAATCTCCACTATTGATTAGGACTCAGAGAACTCCCCATAAAAATTTCTAAATATTTTGATCCTATTTGATAAATCAAATTGATTTTCTAAGTTAAATGACATTTTTGACATTAAAATGATTTTAATAATCAAAATATAACTCAAAAAATTATGAAAACTGGCTTTTAGAATTCTCTATGGTCAGAAAAATTTTATAAAAATAAAATTGTGTTTAAAATAAAAACTTCATTTTTTTGCCAATTTTTAAATATTTAAAATAATTAAAAAAATGATAAAAATCACAAAAATGATAAAATTCATGAAAATGTTTTAAATTATTTTCTAAGCATTTAGGAATAATTGGAATATTTTTTCTGACTTTCTAAATAAAGATATTGAATTTTAAAGCTTAAAATAATTTTTAGNATTTAAAATAATTAAAAAAATGATAAAAATCACAAAAATGATAAAATTCATGAAAATGTTTTAAATTATTTTTTAAGCATTTAGGAATAATTGAAATATTTTTTCTGACTTTCTGAATAAAGATATTGAATTTTAAAGCTTAAAATAATTTTTAAAAGGCTAAAAAATGGATTTTCACCAAAATAATTCCAATAAGTCAAAGAAAAATAAAAAAAATGTAAATATTTCTTCTCTAGGTTTTATGACCTCAGTGAGATTTTTTAAAAACATAAAACTTAATTTTTNAAGGCTAAAAAATGGATTTTCACCAAAATAATTCCAATAAATCAAAGAAAAATAAAAAAAAATGTAAAATTTTCTTCTCTAAGTTTTCTGACCTCAGTGAGATTTTTTAAAAACATAAAACTTAATTTTCAACTCTTAAAATATTTTATAATTAATAAATACTCCAAAACTTAAAATAATTCTAATAATTCAAAAAAATATCAATAAATCATGAAATTTGGTCCAAATGGTTTTCTGATCTAAGTATATCACCAGTAAAAATTTCAATGGATTAGTCTTTGGCTTGGTCAAGTTATGGAATCTTCTTTAAAAAATCCTATTTTTGCATTAAAATAATATGTAAATTAAATTAAATTTTGAAAAATCACATTTTCTCCTCTGATATCTTAATTGAGCCATGAGTAAGGTAACATAATAATTTCAAAGTTATTTGAATTAAATTTGACAAATTATGAAGTGATAGAGCCTTGTGGGCAAAAGTGTGATTTTTGAAGTTTAGCCTTAATTAACATTTAGGCTTAATTCAAAGATGGAAAATGGTAACATATGATTTTAACTAACTCATTTGGATGATTGAAACTAAAAGGGGATAATTGGTAGAAACCAATCTCACTTTTGTTAATTAAAGGATAAATTTGTAATTTCCTTAAATTATTAAAATTTGGAAGCCTAGTCATATAAATGATCCTAGACTTAGGGGTATGACTTTGGAAGTTGATAACTCACTAATTTAATACCCCTATTTGAGATTCAAATGATTTTCAAAAGTTTTAAAAATGAATCATCATCACTTAAAATTTTAATCTCTTTCAAAAATAACTAAGACATCCACTAAAATCTTAAGGGCTTAGTAGTGACCTAAGCTAAATCAAATTTGGTTAAATAGGGATTAGAAAAAGTGGACATAGCTAAAGTTAAATAGCTTTGGAACACTACAAGCCCAAATTAAAATTGGCTAAATGTCTTCCATAACACTAACTTGCCTCTTTAAGGGTTTTCACCCACATAATCTTCAAATTAAATCAGAAATGATAATTACCCTACTCTTAGGGATAACTAAAACATTGATGTTCACTGAGCATTAAAGGTATTTATAGGATGTATTATTAAGCAACATAATAAGTTTAAATGAGCTCGAGACTTTTCATCAGATGGTAAGAGGGAGGCGTGGACCTGCTTGTTTCTCCTAACCTGTTGGATATCTCAGAGGTCTACTAAACTTAATGTGCTTTGCTTAATAAAATCATCCTTAAATCAAATAATGATCGGCCAAGAGATGATCTAGGGTTGGGTAGATCACCAAAACCTTATTTTCTTGCCCCATATAAACTGCTCTCACGTGCATTTTGAGTTTCAGGTGGTGGAACGAGAAGACTCGCCAGGTACGATTTTATGATTTACAATACTACATTTTCTTATTCTTTCCACGCTGTGCTTACTTAGCTACATTTATGAACAAAAACACAAATTTGCATGTTAAACAACGAGGCCACCCTACATGAAAACTAAAACTGTCAGGATAGTCACAAAACCAAAACTAAAACTAAAACTAAAATCAACCAAGATAAAATTCACCCCCACAACATTCAAAATATAAAACAACTCAAAATTTAATCACAAACATCACACAAAATTAAAATTGAAACTAAATTAAGATGTCTCATTGGATGATCGAGAATCCATCGGAGGAGGTAACCTATGGTTGCTAATGAGGCTTCCCACGGTCTAAATGAAATTATGGAACTCACTACATTAAATTTAGTAAATTCATTTGGACTAAGTGAATCTAATAAAAAATAGTGGTCTCAGAATGAGGGAACCATAGGATCTTAACTAGTGTCGCTCTAATCAACTTTAACATCCCCCATAACATTTAAAGAACTTCAATCATACGACCGTCTGATTTGACATCATAACTTGGCACCATAGAAAACTTAAACTCGTCATGACAAGGAGCTTGGAGCTAGCATGGTGGACAACACGATCATCTTCAACAACAGAACCTATCTTCCCCAGTTAAACCATTCCTTCCTTAGAATTAAATAACAAGCCAAAGGATTTTGAGGTTGTCTGCCTAGTGCAACATAAATTCTCAACTCATCTTTAGGCCTTTGTATAACTTTGCTGTACAATATAAGCTCTAACTCGCCTTAGGATTCTGAGGTTGTTGTTTGTCACGACCTAAATCCTCACATCTTTCAGGCTATTTGTGTGATCGTTCGACACATTAAATAAAATTGGTCTCATCAAAGCTGAAGACAAACAATAGGATAGATCGGGAAGTCACCGAGGCTCTTCTCCAGATCCATGACATCCTTTAGTTCTACCTCCTTTGGATTTCAAAAACAAAATGCTCCAAACTGGAGCTAATCCCATTTCACATCTCTCTGTCTGATCTCGTTGAACAGTTCTATCCTTTTGAAATCATTGAAGATAATATTTCCTGATTTTTATCGAAAGTTTTTTTTCTGAACCCAATTTAATATAAATTATTCATATTAAATAGGGGAAATTATCGACAAAAAAAACAAGTTTTGCAGACCAAATAAACATCATATATTTCTTAGTTTACTTGATCAAGCCTCATCCTCAAGTCTTGTGTTTATCCTTCAAAATAGATACAGGGTTTGAGGTACAACGCTCTTTCATATTTTTCTAAATATTAAAATGTCCTTCCAAAGCGAGCGACAAGATTTTAATGTCGGATACTGACAACTTCTTACGGTAACTCCCAAACCAAAATAGTGCTGACAGCGGTGTAATTCTCGACAAAGTGGAACCATATTTGATTCCATGAAGGAGTATTTTGTTTATGGAATTAAGTGCAAATAAATAAGGAAATATACATTTTTTGGCGTAGAATTGGAGATTTTAGGGTAAGAGACTAAAATCCCCAATTTGGTCATAGTGTTTAAGAACTGAAGTGAGAGTTAGCCTTCAGGGGAAGGGAAGTAGGAGCTCTGGAGTGAGATCCAGTATCCTTCTAGCCTAATCACAGATTAAGGGGCTAAACCTGAGATTAGCCCATGATTTTCTATAACATTGAATCAGGGTAGAGAATTAAAATTGCTCCTATTTGGCACATATAATATTTAATGCATCTAATTCCTTTACATTATCTAATTTGCTACATAAGAAGAGTAGTTTTTAATATCTTAAAATTCTCCAAACCAATTCATCCAGAAAGGGTTATCTTTAGAATTAACATTTATATGAAGGATTAGTTATTATCAGTACATTAAACATTTGCATTTAGGAGTAGTTGCTAGATAAAACACAATTTTAATAGACATTCCAATCTAAAGCCTGATAGTAGTAGAATAGAACTTTGACTAAGGACTTCTTACCTCGCTTTCTTGTGGGATCGATAAACGGAACTCTATTAGAGCCCTGTATTACTTGAGCGATACGTATACTTGCGTTTATATCATTGTAACTATATAGAATATATAAAATTAAGCATATAAAAAATTTGCATCAATAGCAGATCAAAAGTGGTAAATATTTTGTTATTTTACTGCTGATGCGATCTTGGGGATATTCTGGGAATTTTATGCATATCTATTGTGGACTATGGGAGATCAGGTGTATGTTCGAAGGAAAATGATAGAATTTACCTCTGACCAGATTAATGATTTATCAGTTGAGGAATCCTAGTTTTTATGAGTATACATCATTTGGTACTATGGATTCTAACTTAGATGAAGTTATTACCTTTCTTACTGATGGGAAAGGAGAGTGGAAAATTAAGCAAAGGAAAAGGATAAATTTTCCTTCTTTTATTTTGAATGTTGCATCTAAGGCCTTGCATTACTTTTTTTCTACAAAACTATTGCCTACTTATCATCATAGTGAAGTTACTCGAGATAGAGCCATCTTGAATTTCTATATTCAAAATTCAAGAATAATTATTATTGGGGCAATTATTTATAAGAGTATTCAGACTATTGCGAAGGGAGAGACTACAGGAGGATTAGGACACCCTGCCCTGATTTACACATTATGTGTACTATCAGGAGTTGAGTTTGATCACAGTGAAGAATGGGTCCATCCTTCAAAAGCCGATTAGCAAAGACAACATTAAGACTTATGAAGCTCATGTGGGATGGAGATTAGAGAGTAAGAGTGGTGATGACCCTTCTGCCCCTTCTGATAGCCATGATATTTCTTCTACTTCCAGGACATATACTCTTTTTGATCTTATGGAATATTTGATGATTCAACAAGGTGACATCGAGAGGTTACACAATCAGATCTCTGGAATAGAAGCAAGGAATGAGACCAATGATGAGTACACCATAAGGAGGGTTGAGTACGATATAGCTTTTCATGATGCTCAGATTATATTCATGAGGCAAGAATCTGGTGTGATCTTTTCTACTTGTCCCCGCTATACTCTGTACCAGCCAACTGACGACCCTCAAGATGCCAGAGGTGATGATGAGTGGTAGTTTGTTGTGATGAGTGGTAATTTGTTGTGTTTGTTTATTGTGTTTGTAGTGTTTGTAGTTTATGTTGGATCAGTGATCATATGTAGTTATATTCTATTTTCTTTTTTGGTTGTACTGTACTAAAACTATGATGTGGTTGTAATTAATGGATGTGTGTTAGTTTGTTTCTTTAGTTTAAATATGGAGTAGTTATGTATGTGCAGTGGATGTTTAAATTTTAGGTTCTAAATTTTTTCCTTACCCTATAAATCTCTAATATATTATGTGTAGAAAAGCTTCTAATTGTTTCAGGCCTGCTAGTTCAAAATTGTGATGAATACCTGAACAACTTCAGAATGATCAAAAGCATGCTACAAAAGGTTAGATTTATTTTGTAATTTTTACCTCCACTATTGTGTAATGAAAAACTTAATTTTGGGGGAGATAAAAAAAAACTTTTAGTTGTCCTCATTAAAAATATTTTTATTTCAAAATTATATATAACATGGTTTATGATGTTAGGACTTAACTTTAGATAAATAAATTGTTGCTTTTATTTAAATATCTTAGAAGGCTTAAGTGAAAAATTTCTAATAATGAAGATTAACTTTATAGGCCTAGATATTTAGTATAAGAGGATTAGATTATAGTTGATTATTTAAAAAAGAAGGAAAACTGTATTTTTGAAATATTAAGAGTCCTTGAGATTTATATGAAGGTATAAGATGTGATACTCTATGATGAATCATTTAAAAGCTAATATACATTTATAAAATAAGGGAATGTCACAAGTTCCAACTTTAAGGGGAGGAAAGTGAAGTTCAAAATTATTNTGACATCGAGAGGTTACACAATCAGATCTCTGGAATAGAAGCAAGGAATGAGACCAATGATGAGTACACCATGAGGAGGGTACTTGTGAAGTGAAATGAGTTTCTACCATTAGGAGACCAATGATGAGTACACCAATGAAAGACTATCCAGATATAATAATCCTTAATTGAAAAGAAAAAGAAGGATTGAAAAACAATCCCAAAAGAAAAAAAAAGAGAAAAAAAAAGGATTGAAAAACAATATAGATATAGAAAAGAAAAAGAAAGTATAAGTGGGGAGAAACTTGAGGAGATGCCTAATAAAAAATTGGCTTCACTAGAATCAACTTAAAGAAAAGAATTTAAGTACATTTTTGNAAGAAAAAAAAAGAGAAAAAAAAAGGATTGAAAAACAATATAGATATAGAAAAGAAAAAGAAAGTATAAGTGAGGAGAAACTTGAGGAGATGCCTAATCAAAAATTAGCTTCACTGGAATCAACTTAAAGAAAAGAATTTAAGTACATTTTCAAACTTATATTTAAAGTATTAGAATCCTTACTAATAGAGTTCTTAGGGATTTCTTTCTCATATTATTCTTCCATGTGCACTTATTGTGAAAAATTATAATTATTCTTGAAATAAATATGAGCCTAGAACTCCTAGACTTGATGANTTTCTTTCTCATATTATTCTTCCATGTGCACTTATTGTGACAAATTATAGTTATTCTTGAAATAAATATGAGCCTAGAACTCTTAGACTTAATGGCAAGATGATCTTGCACCTATAATTTTGATCTGAATTATTATTAACCTTTTTGATTGTCTTGCTATTATATTCATTTAAATAAAAAATTTTGATTTCTTTAAAGGGAGGTTTTCTATCATGAATCATAATCTTATGTAGTATAAGAATTACTTAAGGACAAATAATAGTTTAAGTTTTGGGGATTTGACATACAGAAAATGTGTTTGATTTCTTATATATCTTTTTACTCATTTTTGGTGATATTGCACTTTAAAGGAAGATATTTTTCATGTTTTTTTGTAGATGTGATGATTTTAGGTGTTAGGAGAAAAAGGAAGAAAAAAAGGAACAAATTTGGAGCAAAAAGAGACAAAGTGGCCAAAACTGCTTATTGGCGCCGACGACGCTAGAATGGGCGTCGGCGGTACCCTATCCGGTGATGGCGGATCCTGAAGCCAACTTATGCCAACATTCAATGTATTTGGATGGATTTTGAATGGGTTCTTGGGACATCTCTTGGTGAATTCATTCTAAATGAATTTAAATTGCTTTTGGTTTCTGAATTCAGCGGTGTGAGTGTAGGGAAGAGTGTTTCATCTTGTTTGGAGAGTGTGAGAGAGTTAGGGTTTGTGTTGGATTCCTTTCTAAGTAGTGTAGGAGGAGAAGGAAAATGAGAGATTTCTTCTCCCTTATTCATTAAAGAAGGAATTGTGTGGAGTTGTAAAGAGAGAAGAGAATTCAAAGGAACTTCAAGGGACTTGCTTGGGGAAGAGCTTGAGATAAGTTGTATTTACTTCTTTTAGTTGTATGATGTTGCTTTTAAATATAAAATCCTTATTTTTTGTATCTTCCNTGCTTAGGTGTTAAGCAGAGGGGTCCTCAGCTCAATTTGAGCTGAGGTGGCTCT
>JXCR01148541.1:152169-166487 GCA_002079205.1 Phalaenopsis hybrid cultivar | reverse complement strand
GGAGGTGCCTAGGGGCAAGAGACCAGTTAGGCATTTCACATAGAATTGGATAGATATCCATTCTAAATGAACCATGGATTAATGCATTGTGAAAATATGGTGTATCCTAGTTCCAAGTCACCACCTNTGAAAGGTAAAGTTCATGGGGGTTGAATGCAAATAAATAGGTAAATATATTTTATTGGGCATAGAATTGGAGTTCCTAGAGTGACAGGATAAAATCCCTNAAAGGTAAAGTTCATGGGGGTTGAATGCAAATAAATAGGTAAATATATTTTATTGGGCATAGAATTGGAGATCTTAGAGTGACGGGATAAAATCCCCAACTTGGTCCTAGTGTTTGTAAACTAAAGCAAGAGCTAGCCTTCAAGGGAAGGAAAGTGGGAGCTCTGGAGTGACAGCCAATATCCTCCTAGCCTAGCTATTGATTTAGGAGATAAACCTAGGATTAGTCAATGTTCTTTACAGCAATTGAAAGAGGGTAAAGATTAGGGATGCTCCTATTTGGCACAACACAATTTCCTACTAATCTTTATCTTTCACTCACTACAACATCATTGTAAGGGGGAGGACGTCTTCTCCATATTTGAAACTTACAAAAAAAAAACTTAGTTTGGCGTTAGATAACATGCTTAGAAGCATAGTTATTACTTTAATGAACTTTAATATTTAATCGTCTTTACACTTTTAGTGATTTTAATATTTTCAGTACGCGCATTGTGAATTGGATATTGGCTTTCTACACTACGTTTTGTATTTTAAAGTTCTGTTGTATTTCCTCTGGGATTGATAACTNGAAAGTGGGAGCTCTGGAGTGACAGCCAATATCCTCCTAGCCTAGCTATTGATTTAGGAGATAAACCTAGGACTAGTCAATGTTCTTTACAACACTTGAAAGAGGGTAAAGAATAGGGATGCTCCTATTTGGCACAACAAAATTTCCTACTAATCTTTATCTTTCACTCACTACAACATCATTGTAAGGGGGAGGACGTCTTCTCCATATTTGAAACTTACAATAAAAAAACTTAGTTTGGCGTTAGATAACTTGCTTAGAAGCATAGTTATTACTTTAATGAACTTTAATATTTAATCGTCTTTATACTTTTAGTGACTTTAATATTTTCAGTACGCGCATTGTGAATTGGATATTGGCTTTCTACACTACGCTTTGCATTTTAAAGTTCTATTGTATTTCCTCTGGGATTGATAACAAGGACTCCACTGGAGCTCTATATTATTTGAGTGATTCCTATACTTGCGTTCATAACTATGACAAAAGAGAAGATATAAAAAATTAAATTAGAAAATGAGCATTTAGAAAGTCACGGCCAAACCTCCAATAATTTTATCATGAACAAAAAATTTAGTTTAATTAACTAAATTAATTAATTTTGAAAATCCTTTTTTTGAGTTGATAATAATTATTTAAATTAAATAAAAATTTGAAAAATAATTTTTTTCTCCTTTAATATCTTAATTGACCTATGAGTGGGGTGCCACAAAAATTTCAAAGTCATTTGAGTTATATTTGATGAGTTATGAAGTGAATAGCCCTATGAGCAAAATGGTAATTTTGGATTCTTATTGCCTTAGTTAATCTTTAGGATTGATTAAAAAGGTTAAAAGGGTAATTTTGATTATGTTAAGTCCTTTTGGATGATTGAAACATACGGGACTAAAAATGGTAGAAACCAATTTCTCACTCTTTTACAATAAAGGTGTACNGTGGGGTGCCACAAAAATTTCAAAGTCATTTGAGTTATATTTGATGAGTTATGAAGTGAATAGCCCTATGAGAAAAATGGTAATTTTGGATTCTTAATGCCTTAGTTAATCTTTAGGATTGATTAAAAAGGTTAAAAGGGTAATTTTGATTATGTCAAGTCCTTTTGGATGATTTAAATATACGGGACTAAAAATGGTAGAAACCAATTTCTCACTCTTTTACAACAAAGGTATAATTATAATTTTCCTTAATTATTACACTTTGGAGGTCAGTTAAATTAAATGATTCTAAGGTGGTGGGCTCATGTTTGGAAGATGATAATTCACTAATTTAAATCCCCTTATTGGTGATCTGATGGTAAGACATGATTTTGATAAAGAATTGAACTTCACCTAATTTAATATTTAATCATTGTAGGTTCATATTAAATGTTGGACCCTAAGGGCTTTGTAGTGCAGTAGGCTCAGCTTGAATTTCCTTAATGAGGTTTTGAAAGGAAAACATAACTAACGTTTTGAAAACACGATGGGCCCAGCTTTACATGTGGGTATGAGATCTTTAATAGCTTGAGTTTGTCCTAAGGGCACTCATTCACATAACTCTTAAATGAAACATCAACTGATTAATTAAGTACCTTTCTCATGAGATAATTAAAATATCATGTTCACTGAGCATAAGGTGTATTATTTTGTTGAAACTAAATTTAAAATTTGAGATAATAATTGAACAAAATAGTAGGTTCAAATGAACTTGAAACATTTCAAAAGGATTTAAAGGTTGTTAGGGATCTCTCCCCAAAAACNAAGTCCTATGGCTAGACCTAGGCTACTAAAGAAGTTTTCTAGACCTCAACCAAAAATGAGGTCAACAGGCACTCATTCACATAACTCTTAAATGAAACATCAACTGATTAATTAAGTACCTTTCTCATGAGATAATTAAAATATTATGTTCACTGAGCATAAGGTGTATTATTTTGTTGAAACTAAATTTAAAATTTGAGATGATAATTGAACAAAATAGTAGGTTCAAATGAACTTGAAACATTTCAAAAGAATTTAAAGGTTGTTAGGGATCTCTCCCCAAAAAATTTTATGAACTTTTGGATATTTTGAAGGACAATTGGACTTATTAGTCTTTGCCCAAGAAAATCATGTACTATGACCTTAAAGGACTCATAAAGTCATGACTTGGGGTTTGGTAACTACACCTTCAACTGCTCTTCTTATTTTCCTAATCCCGTAAAATCATAATTATTGCAAACGCTAATCTTTCAACGGGAGCGCGAGAAGATGACATGTATGCACTTATTTTTTAATGCAAATTTCAATTTTTTCNTAACTACACCTTCAACTGCTCTTCTTATTTTCCTAATCCCGTAAAATCATAATTATTGCAAACGCTAATCTTGCAACGGGAGCGCGAGAAGATGACAGGTATGCACTTATTTTGTAATGCAAATTTCAATTTTCTTACAGCACTTTCTTACTTGTACCTGTTTATTTTGCTCTGTAAAACTTCAAACAAATCTGCATGCGACGTCAAAAAACAAAATTATTTTTTTTCAAAACCAATCAAATTTTTTTAAAAAATTAATTAATTATTTTCAAAATTAAATTAAACACTTTCAAAGGTAACCATAAATCCTTTGAAATACAATTAAACATAAAACGCTCTTTTGAATTTATCGGAGTCCCTCGGATGAGGCAACTCATAGTTGCTAACGAGATCTCCCTAGTTTAAATAAGCTTAATAACTCATTTAAACTAAGTAAGTTTAAAAGAAAATAGTGNTAATTAATTATTTTCAAAATTAAATTAAACACTTTCAAAGGTAACCATAAATCCTTTGAAATACAATTAAACCTAAAACGCTCTTTTGAATTTATCGGAGTCCCTTGGATGAGGCAACTCATAGTTGCTAACAAGATCTCCCTAGTTTAAATAAGCTTAATAACTCATTTAAACTAAGTAAGTTTAAAATAAAATAGTGGCGCCAGAAATAGGGAACCGTGAGATCCTAATCAGTGTCTCTCTAATCAATTTTAACCACCCCCCCATAATGTTAAATAACCTTAAAATACCTAGTAAAACCTTTGAACCCTAGACTCTAGGACTGTTAATTCATCAAAGAGCTTGGAGAAAACTCTGTGGGCAGCACTCTACAATAGCATGAGATTCTAAAACAACACTGTCGGCAATAAGAAGTTGAGGAGTTACCTGTTTGAAGCTGTCGTTTGTTAGAATCAAAATCTCGTCGCCCGCTTCAAAAAGACATTTAATTTACACACACACACACACACACACACAGATATATATATATATATATATTAGAAAAATATGAAATCAAAATAATCTCATATCTTACATAGTTTATATGAAAGATCACTACACCTCAAGCTATGTATCTATCTCGAAAGATAAACACAAGACTTGACGGTAGAGCTCGATCAAATAAATTAAGAAACATATGACATTCGTTTGGTCTGCGAAAATCANAGTTTAAATGAAAGAGCACTACACCTCAAACTATGTATCTATCTCGAAAGATAAACACAAGACTTGAGGGTGGAGCTCGATCAAATAAATTAAGAAACATATGACATTCGTTTGGTCTGCGAAAATCATTTTTTTTCTTTGTAAGCCAACAAGTTCCCCCATTTAATATGAAAAATTAAATAAGATTTATATTAAGCTGGGTTCAGAAAAGCTTCCTATAAGGAAAAGTCCCTATAGTTAATTACATCTTGGATAACTGAAGTCACCTAAGAAAACTCTCGATAAAAATCAAGGGATATATTCTTCAAGAATTTCAAAGGATAGGATTTTTCATTAAGATCGACAAAGAGATGTGAAAGGAGAATGGCTCAAAATTGGAACATTTTTTTTTAGAATCCAAAAAAAGGAGAACTAGGGGATGACATAGATCTTGAGGAGAACCTCGGTGACTTTCCAAGCAACCCTATGGTTTGGCTTTAGTTTTAGAGGAGAAACATTTAAATGTTTCATCATGCTAATTTTATTTAATTAGGGCTTACATCCGAGTGAAACAATCACGTAAATAGCCTAGAAGNGAAAACTCTCGATAAAAATCAAGGGATATATTCTTCAAGAATTTCAAAGGATAGGATTTTTCATTAAGATCGGACAAAGAGGTGTTAAAGGAGAATGACTCAAAATTGGAACATTTTATTTTAGAATCCAAAGAAAGAAGAACTAGGGGATGACATAGATCTTGAGGAGAACCTCGGTGACTTTTCAAGCAACCTTATGGTTTGGCTTCAGTTTTAGAGGAGAAATATTTAAATGTTTCATCATGCTAATTTTATTTAATTAGGGCTTACATCCAAGTGAAACAATCACGTGAATAGCCTAGAAGATGTGAGGATTTAGGTCGTGATGAACGACAACCTCGGAATCCTAAAATGAGTTAAGGCTTATATTGTGTAGCAGAGCTACACAAAAGCCTAAAGATAAGTTGAGGATTTATGTCGCATCAGGCGGAAAACCTTGAAGTCCTATGGTTTGGTTGTTTAATTGTGNAATGAGTTAGGGCTTATATTGTGTAGCAGAGCTATACAAAAGCCTAAAGATAAGTTGAGGATTTATGTCGCATCAGGCGGACAACCTCGAAGTCCTATGGTTTGGTTGTTTAATTCTAAAGAAAGGATGGTTTAGTTGGTGTAGACATGTTTTTTTGTTGAAGATGTCCATGCTACCCACATTGTTAGCTCCAAGCTCCTTGTCATCAAGAGTTTAAGTTTCTAATGTGTCAAGCCATGATGTCAAATTAATTGTTCCTAAGGTTCATGGTTATTTAATTATTATGAGGCATATTAAAGTTTATTAGATGGACACCAGTTAAGATCCTACGATTCCCTTGTTTTGGTACCACTATTTTCTTTCAGAATCACTTAGTCCAAATGAAATTACTAAACTCAACCTGATGAGTTTCATACTTTCATTTAGATCGTGGGAAGTCTCATTAGCAACCATAGTTTACCTCGTTCAAAGGATTCCCGATCATCTAATAGAGACATTTTANTCTTTCAGAATCACTTAGTCCAAATGAAATTACTAAACTCAACCTGATGAGTTTCATACTTTCATTTAGATCATGGGAAGTCTCATTAGCAACCATAGGTTACCTTCTTCAAAGGATTCCCGGTCATCTGATAGAGACATTTTAATTTAGTTGTTATTTTTGTTTTATGATGTTTGTGATTAAATTTTGAGTTGTCTTACATTTTGAATATTTNCATTTTAATTTAGTTGTGATTTTTGTTTTATGATGTTTGTGATTAAATTTTGAGTTGTCTTACATTTTGAATATTGTGGCGGTGAATTTTATCTTGTTTGATTTTTAATTTTTTGTTTTGGTTTTGTAGCTATACTAGCAGTTTTGGTTTTCATGCAGGGCGACATCGTTGTTTAAAATGCAAGTTTGAAGCAAGAAGTACANGAATATTTTGGCGGTGAATTTTATCTTGTTTGATTTTTAATTTTTTGTTTTGGTTTTGTAGCTATACTAGCATTTTTGGTTTTCATGCAAGGTGACGTCGTTGTTTAAAATGCAAGTTTGAAGCAAGAAGTACCAAAAGGTAAACACAGTAATTTAAAAGGTATACCTGTCGATTCTTCTTGTTCCCCCACCTGAAAGGTTAGCTTTGACAGTGTATATAATTTTGCAAAAAATTCAAATTGCAGGAGTAGATGAAAGTATAGCTACCCAACCCCAAAGTATGATTCTATTGAGCCTCCAAAGTTCTTAATGGAAGATTCTAGAACAAAATATTGAAAATTTTAACTTGTCCTTCAAAATATCCAAAAGATTTCATAGTGCTCGGGGTATGACCCTAAACTACTTTGAAGATCTCTCAAATTATTTTGAATTCATTTTTGAACTTATCGTACTATTCCACTAATCATCAAAGTTTAGTGTGTGGCTACCCCATTGCCTAGTGAAATTTGACAATTCAATTATCCCAATGATAGGATACTTATTCAAATTTTTTTAAACCCTCATATGTCCAAGAAACTCAGAGGAATAAATTTTTATATTTTTATGATTTATTTTGAATTTATTATAATTATTTTAATGGGAAATAAGAAAAATACATTTTTAGGCCTTTAAAAATTTATTTTTAATTTAGAAAAATCAAGAAAAATATTTTAGGGTGTCTTAAGTGATCAGGGAACAATTGCACACATTTTGAACTTTTTTTTTNAAAAATACATTTTTAGGCCTTTAAAAATTTATTTTTAATTTAGAAAAATCAAGAAAAATATTTTAGGGTGTCATAAGTGATCAGGGAACAATTGCACACATTTTGAACTTTTTTTTAAATTTTTGAAATTTTTGATTTTTTTAATTATTTTTAATTCAAAATATACTTTAAAAATAAAAAAAAAAAGCTTGCGAAAATTATGAAAGTAAAATTTCNTTTTTAAATTTTTGAAATTTTTGATTTTTTTAATTATTTTTAATTCAAAATATACTTTAAAAATAAAAAAAAGCTTGCGAAAATTATGAAAGTAAAATTTAAAATTTATTTTTAAGTTGATTTGGTCATTAAAGTGAATTTTGTAAGTAAAATTTATTTTGTTCAAAAGTACCATTTTTACTTACAAAATTCATTTTAATGGCTAAATCAACTTAAAAATAAATTTAAAATTTGTACAGTGAGCTGAAATAATTTTTTATTTATATTTAATTTAAATAAATTAATACAAGGTAAAAATATTTAATGAATAACAGAAATATATAAAATTATTCAAATCATCAAAAATAATTTTCCTAAGCTCCCCTCAATATAGGAAACCTAACAAAATTGATCCCATAATTTTCTGAGGAATATTTTAGTTTATATGATGAAATAAAGCCAAAATAGTCACTGAGGCTTGAAAATTAGGGTTAGAAGCACAGAGATGCTCTCTGACTTTGAAAAAATCAGAGGAGGTGCCTTCTATCATAAGGAATCAACCTTAAAAATTTCAAGCCATGGTGATTAGTATTTAATCATAATGAATTAAAAAATCGTAGAGAGTATTTACTTAATTAAAAATCATACACTTGACAAATAATTTTTATTTCTAGTCCACATTATTTTCCTCTGTTCACTGAGCAAGAGAGTAATTTTTATTTATTTTTGTGATTTTTCTAGATAAAGTTATGATTTTTTAAAGATCAGGCATTAAAATAAATTAAAAATCCCCCTATTTATCTACTTATCCACGCGGTGCANTTAAAGTGAATTTTGTAAGTAAAATTTATTTTGTTCAAAAATACCATTTTTACTTACAAAATTCACTTTAATAGCCAAATCAACTTAAAAATAAATTTAAAATTTGTACAGTGAGTTGAAATAATTTTTTATTTATATTTAATTTAAATAAATTAATACAAGGTAAAAATATTTAATGAATAGCAGAAATATATAAAATTATTCAAATCATCAAAATAGTTTTCCTAAGCTCCCCTCAATATAGGAAACCTAACAAAATTGAAATAAAGCCAAAATAGCCAAAATAGGGGTATTTGATGAAATAAAGCCAAAATAGCCAAAATAGGGTTATTTAGTTTATATGATGAAATAAAGCCAAAATAGCCACTGAGGCTTGAAAATTAGGGTTAGAAGCACAGAGATGCTCTCTGACTTTGAAAAAATCAGAGGAGGTGCCTTCTATCATAAGGAATCAACCCTAAAAATTTCAAGCCATGGTGATTAGTATTTAGTCATAATGAATTAAAATATCGTAGAGAGTATTTACTTAATTAAAAATCATACACTTGACAAATAATTTTTATTTCTAATCCACATTATTTTTCTCTGTTCACTGAGCAAGAGAGTAATTTTTATTTATTTTTATGATTTTCTAGATAAAGTTATGATTTTTTAAAGATCAGGCATTAAAATAAATTAACAATCCCTCTATTTATCTACTTATCCACGCGGTGCCACCTCAACCTCGTCCGCTCCGAAGTCTCCATGCGGTGCTCCGCCATTTGAAGCCACCAGCCATTTATCTGCCTCGTCAGCCCGCCTTTTCACTCCAAAGATTCGTCTGGCTCACTCTCCTCCGTTGATTAAATAAACACACGATCGAATGACTCTCAGTCATCGACCCCAAGTGACCTAGCCCAAGAACTGTTCAAACTAAAACCTTAAGATCTTTGTCCATACTCAACAAAATTGCATGGGGTTTGCTTCTAAACCTTCATCTACTCGAGACGAACACATCCATACGATTTATCAAGCACGAAATCAAGCCATTACACATGGAGCGGGCTAGGGTTAGAGCTCAATACCTTTGTCTGAGAGGGGAGGCCTCAATCAGATAGTTGTGGTAGCTTCGATTGGGTCCAACGAACCTCCAAATGAACTCCAGGCCCTGGTGAATGGAACAAGTTCATGAAGATTGTTCTAGTTGAGGTCTCTTTCCTCTTTCTTCGCAAGGTCTCTCGCAAATGGAACGAGTTCATGAATTATACAAGTTCCCATGTTCCAAAACGAAAACACAAATAAACTTTAATTCTTATATATCTCACACCTTATATTTATTTATGAAAATGTGTATTTTACTTTTTAAAAGTTAATATTATAGTATTTTGAATGTGTCGNACAAATAAACTTTAATTCTTATATATCTCACACCTTATATTTATTTATAAAAATGTGTATTTTACTTTTTAATAGTTAATATTATAGTATTTTTGATGTGTCATGAAAGATTTTAGATGTTATATGCATAAACACATAGGAATCAAGTGATGATGTAAATGCCCAATTCTTATATATCATTTAAATTTTTTATTTTTCATAAAATTAACTTTCACTTTTTATTTATCAAATTCAAATTAAATATTAAAACTCACAAAAAAAAAAAAAAAATTATTTGCATGATCAATATTTCATCAAAACCGTATAACTTTAATTGCAGCATAAATAAATATTAGTAATTAGTAATTATAACTTTTTTAACTTTATGTTAAAGTTAATTTGAGTTAATTAATTTCGATAACATAATGTGATGTGCTTCACTATTTTTTTTCCCATCTACGTCTATGTGGGTAATGATTCACTATAATTTGACAAGACAAATCTCAAGTCCATACCATCAAAATGCTGTCTTGTTAAGAACGAGGAAAAGCAAACGAATGAGAAAGCTACAGACCTGTATCATTCAGTGTTAGCCGGCCACACGATCTAATAAAGGTACTTAGTAAATCTCCAATGTGAAATAGCGTCAACATGTTAGTATAAGCTGGGTCTCATTATATTTATGAAATGTTGCTCTTTAATAAAGTGACACCAATGTGAAAGAATAGATAAGCTAGCGAGAGTCATGGCAGNCTTGGGCTTGGAATTTTAATTTGAGTTTTGAATTTTGATTTCAGTTTTAAGTTTGGATTTGAATTTTGTAATTGGATTTGAGCTTTGCATTTGACCCTAGAGTAGAGGTAGGATAAATTGGAGAGATTTCTAGATGAAGGTGAAGGCTTAACCCTAGAATAAATATAACACTAAAAAGGAGGCTAAATAGATAAAATAACCTAATTTTTTGGAATAACATCCCCAGTCAAGACGTCCATTGCTTTTCAACATTATGAGTGCACTAGGATTCATAGAATATTAACCAAACATATAACNTTATTTAAAGCTTAGGATTTGTTGATCCTTGTTAAAGTTGGTTAAAACTCATTATTTGTTAAATTTAAATTTACTAGAGTTTTTAAAATTCATGAAAGTTTGATAAATTTTGTTAAATTTTGTTAGAATTTATTTAAGTTTTTTAAAATTAGTTAAAGTTTGTTAAGATCTAATCAAGTTTGTTAAAGTTATTTAAGGTTTTTTATGGAGTTTAATTAAGGCTTAAATAAATAAATTATATTATTAGGTTTTCTTGGACCTAAATTTGATTAAAGTTTGTTAGTTTTGAGGTTTAAATTTTGGTTTGATTTTTAGGGACTCAAAATTGTAGGGTTTGGGCTTGTAATGGAGATTTGATATTAGGATTGAGGTTTGGATTTTAGCTTGGGCTTGGAATTTTAATTTGAGTTTTGAATTTTGATTTCAGTTTTAAGTTTGGATTTGAATTTTGTAATAGGATTTGAGCTTTGCATTTGACCCTAGAGTAAAGGTAGGATAAATTGGAGAGATTTCTAGATGAAGGTGAAGGCTTAACCCTAGAATAAACATAACACTAAAAACGAGGCTAAATAGATAAAATAACCTAAATTTTTGGAATAACATCCCCAGTCAAGATGTCCAGTGCTTTTCAACATTATGAGTGCACTAGGATTCATAGAATATTAACCAAACAAATAATTGCTGGTCTCCATCATAACCATGGCTAATCTAAACCTTCATGCTATTTGATGCTTTAGTGTACCTCTGTTTGTAACCATGAGTTACTTCATCCCAGACCACCCACATAATCCAGGGAGGGTAATATTATTTGTTTTATATTCCTAATCCTTAGTACTAGATATGGGTTACCTAGTGAACTAACCAATGATTCTACAATGGACAACTCCAGGATGTGTATGATCTTTGATTTTACTTCTATGTTAGCTAACATAAGGTATTAAAGATAGAACCTACTTTTGACCTCACTTTTATTAGTGTCCACCCACCCACCTAAACATAACCCCAAGATCAAAACTTTGTTTCCTTGGGACTCATAGGGTTAAGCCCATACCATCACCCATGGTTCGGTTGGTTTAGTGTTTTGGCCCGGTGAGAGATCCAAGCTGACCTCTTTTGGGTAAGACATATCCTGGGTCACATAAGAAACTCAAAACCCTACGGGTCTTTCCATACACCCTGGGAACCACCATGACACTAATATTTTCACTAAGAAGAGAGCATCTACCCAAATTGATCCCTGTGCTCTCTTAAGCCCTTCCCAACCCCGATTGACCCTAAAATCAACCTAAAGGGCCAATACGCCCATTGGACTCCCAAGGCTTGAGGACACTATGGATGAACAAATTAAATTGGGTTCAACCTAATTTAGAGTCAATTTTTAACCAATTTACCCCATTGGCACAAAATTAAGGCCTACTCAAGGTGGTCATGACCTGAAACCACCTAGGGGTCAAATTGACACCCTAAGGTCAACCCCCATAATTCACCTGATCATTTAATTAGGTCAATTATTAAAGACTTTTGGGATTAAATTCTTAGACTAAGTCTAAACACACCTTGGTTAGCCCAAAATCCAAAACCCAAGCCCATGGCCCATTTCTCCCATGGCCATCTTACCCATGGCCCATCATCATGGGTTACCTATGAGACAACCATAACACACCAAGATACGTTGGTGACATAAAAAACCAAATTAAACTAATTCCAAGCACTAAATGGCAAAATTGCACCTTATCATGAGCGGTGAACACATGACATCCAACTCAAGTTCAAATTTTGGGGAGCCAAACCAGGTCATGGTATGTCAAGCCAAACCAAATGTAGTCTTAGCCACCCCACCAAAAGTCTCAGCAATCATGTTGAGCCTGTCACATTGCCTTCTCCACCATTGGTGCCACCATGGTCAACACATTAAAAAATGGAAAAGCATGGCTCCACTTCCCAAAATCCCAGAAATTCATCTATAAATTCTTTAAAAAGCCACACTAAGCATCCCCATGCCAGCCAAGCCATCTCCTTAGCATCCTATGGCTATTTAAAGAGGGGACCTGAGAGCCTCCCATGCACATCAAACTCTCAACTAGTCACTCAAACTCCTTGTCTCCGACACCAAAGTTGCTCCCATAATATAGAGCAGCTTATCCCCATCACATTCTCATACCTTCTTATCCACCACATTGCCCTAATTTTCCCACTGAAATCTAGAACTTTCCATTTCTCTAACATAAACTCCACCAAAACTCCAACTTAAGCCTTCCATAAGCTTTACAGGCCAACAAAACCACTCCCTCAATCAAAACCCAAGCTTCTCATGCCCTTTAACCTACTTCAACACCAACCCGAGCCACCTTTTGTCCTAGCTCATAGCTAGAGCCAATTTTGGATAAAATTGAAGCAAGGAAGAGGTGCATGGCATCAAGGCAATCGTCTTTGTCAAGCCTAATCAAGGCTACACCTCTTAGGACAAGGCATGTATAAAAAATACCTAAATTGAGCCTTAATTTGGTTCTTTATGAAAGAAATACACAATGCACATCTATCTAGTTGTATAGATAGGTTTTTATTGATTAGGTGAAGGTGTAGGAATAAATTCCAAGCAATTTAGTTGATAATTGGATGAGATATTAGGGTTTAAACATGGATGATTCTCCGTTCGCTGCCCTGTGGGGATGACGAATTGATGTCATACATTTCTGTGTATTAGAAAGGGAAAACATAGATCGAGCTAAACCATGGAACTATAGGAGAGGAGAACACCAATCCATGGGCCACCTCAACAGCTACGTAGAAAACACAACCAACGAGAAGACGTCGCGTAGGAGTTCAGACCATACGAGGGATAACCCGGTGTCGTGCGGATAAGGTGGAAATTCAGTTTTTCTTAATTAATTAAATTCAGAAAGTTAAATAAAACTTTAAAAATTACAAATCTTTAAATAAAAATCATAAAAACAAAATAAAAATACCTCTGGAATGAAGAAACAAAGGGAAAATAATTAAAAAAAATAAAAATGATTAACTTATAATTAATATTTAATTAATTAATACTCTAGAGAGTATTTTAATTATTAAAAGTTAATTATAAGACAAAAAATAAGAAATTTTGAGGGGTATTTTCCTCTACCTTTGGCAACATTTTATAATTTTTCCAAGGCCAGAGGACCACATTTACTTTAAAATGACCAATTTTCTACCAAAACATAATTAGTTTGAAAAATAAGTATAAGATTGAAATAAAATAAAAAAAAAGGTAAGTTAAAATTGAAATAAACAAAGAAGTTCAGGATAGTAATTCTAAATCTTAAAATGACAGTTTTTAGATTCAGGAACTAGGGGTAAAGGTGTAAAAATTGATACTTTACACCTTAGTGCAAATTGACCCCCACATTTAATTCAAAACACTAAATCAACCTTAGGGGCTTAGCCTAATGAGGATTTTAGGGGATTGAAATCATGATTATGCATTTAATCATGAAATCACCCTTTATAACCTTGGCTCAACCCAAACTAAACATGATACAATTAAACTTCACTTAGGTCCAAACTCAACTTGGACCTAGCCTAAGTAGACTTACATTGTGTCAACCCAATTGATGTCAATCTAGGTTTGACCACCAGTTAGATTTAACCTAGCTCAAGTCAAACTAAGGTTTAATCTAGGTCTAACCCAACTTAGACATAGCTCAACTAGACCACTCTAGGTCTAAGCCAACTTAGACTTAGCTCAACTAAAATCACCCTTGGTCTAATCCAACTTAGACCTAGCACAACTTAAACCCTTCTAGGTCTAACACAACATAGACCCAACATGACTTGAACGTTTCTAGGTCTAATCCAACTTAGACTTAGTTCAACTTGAACCCTTCTGACTCCAAATCAACTAATTTACTAGGTTAATCCTACCTAATTCAGATTAATCCAAATCAACTGAAATCACTA
>JXCR01148541.1:100948-122268 GCA_002079205.1 Phalaenopsis hybrid cultivar | reverse complement strand
TTATATACACAAATAATGTTTCTTAACTTGTGTTAGATAGATTTAATCGAAGTCGACAAAAGGCTTCCCATGGATTAAAATAAAAAAGAAGGATTACTTCTGGATTCTAATCTGTTCTTAGGATGAACAATGACCATCATCAGATTTTTGTTTGCGATTTGGGCTTACCTGTTCTCAGCACTTTGGTTTATGTTAATTTGTGTTTGTATTTTGGAAGATTTACATGCATATCACACAATTGCTTACAAACATATGTATTCTTCTTTCAACTCTTAAGGCACACAATTTACTTCTAGATTCTGTTGCATTAATAATAATAGTTTAGTATTTATTAGGTGATGATGAGGCATTTACATTCATACCACCCAATTATTATGTATTTATACATCTCTGGCGCCAGAACTTAACTTTCTACATTTATAGCACTGAAATCTTTCATATGAAATCAAAAGGATCACTATTTTAACTTTTAAACAAGTTAAATATAGCTCATCATATGTAAGGTGGCGTTTATGTAAAACATAAAGTTTTGGTGTTAGATATGTTAAAACAAAGGAATCAAGCAGTATGAATTCAGCACCGTTTCTTACTTTCTTTCAATTAAGAGAAATTTACATGCATGTCATACAATTTTCATGTACTTACAGATCTAACACCTAACCTTTCATATTTACATTTACATGCAATTGTTATGTCAAAGATTTGAGTGTTATGCATGTAACTATTATATTTTAGGTGTTAAATATGTAAATAAATTAAAATTATATTCAATCCCTATTTTATTTTGAACTATGTTTAGTACATGTATTTGATATGCGATTGATCGATGATGTTGGTTTGCTCTTATCCAGAAGAGTTAAATCAATGATATTTGGTAAGGATGAGTAGGAAGATTTGTTCTAGAGCTGCTTTATTGTAGTGCCATTTGTTTTTCTATCCTAATTTATTTATTACTGTTGTATGAAACTTTTGCTTTTACTAGTTTATCGTAGAACCATTTACTTTTCAATTACAAAATATATAGGAGGGCCAATTTAATGTGTAGAATGGAAGTGTTGTCACAGTGCTGCCACCATTTGTGTAGAAATTGTTCTCAGCAGTTGCCATGTAATCAAAGCCTCAACCTTTTCTTTCTTCAGCAACTGTCTGTATGAATTTGTATCTCATAATGAGCTGGAAGTTGTATGAATGAATGCTACGAATTTGCAACAAGCTGCAACTGGCTCGGTTATCCTGTGTTCTACTGTTGTTGATTCGGTTATCCTGTGTTATCGTTGGGTTTCATTATATTACAAGGATGCTATATATGGATACTATATATGGATGCTATATATGGGTCTTATGTTAACATATGTGGGATGGTAAAAAAAGAAAATTAGATGAAATAGGAACTACCTGCTGCACTTTGACATTTTAATTGTTATGACCACTGAGCATATTTCGTTATCTTTTTTTTTTATATGAAATTTATCTGTTTACTCTGATATTACTGAAAGAATCATTCAATTTTACTTGCTGCAGATGGTTTAGGAGAGTTCAATCTTACACTTATAATTTTTTCTGATTTACAATAAGAATGTGATGATTTTGGAACTTAACTAGAACCCAATGGGGACATTGTGTCAATTCTCATGAGCCTGGTATAAAATGAATCTCATGGTTTGAAATAATATTTGGTTCCATAAACGCCGCCATAACTTTCTTTGCGGTTAGTGGAGAAAAGGTTGCTTTTGCCATAACTCTGATGTTGAATAAAGTTCCATAAGTTCCATAAATTCATAATTCTAATTCGACAGGACATGCTTCTTATTGCTGCCCCAGGAATTATTTATCTGTTGCTGATGTGCTGTATCTTTGGGAGCTATGTAAATATTCATAAAACTTCAAAATTTATGTGTTAGATATGTAAATACATAAGATTGTGTTGCATATGGGTCTTTTTTTTCAGTTTATGTGTTAGATATGTAAATACAAAGTTCTTATTCATAAACAGATGGTTGTTATACTATTATTTTAAACAATTTTACAAAACAAGGGTACTATTGTTTTTTTTTCATAAACAGCTGCCCGACAACTGGTTTAACGCAGCTGCACCAAACAGACAATCAGCTTCCCCGCAGCTGCTTCCCCACAGCTGCTTCCTGGGGCAGCGCAGCTGCAGCTGAAAAGCTGAGNTCCTGGGGCAGCGCAGCTGCAGCTGAAAAGCTGAGAAGCTGCAGCTGCGCCAAACAGACCCTTAATTAGCTTTGAAAAGATCAAGCTTTAGGTGATCGTGATTCATGATTTGAATTTTATTTGAAATTCAAATAAGTGTATTAAATTGATTAATTATTGACTTCAAAAGTCATACCCCTAAGTCTTGGGTTCATTTTATTTTAATTAACTTCCAAATTTTAATAATTTAGAAATTTATTAGTTAATTATTGACTTCAAAAGTCATACCCCTAAGTCCTAGATTCATTTTATTTTAATAAACTTAAAATTTAATAATTTAGAAATTTATTAACTTATCTTTTTCAATTAAGAAAATGAGATTGGTTTCTACTAATTAACCCTTTGTGTTTCAAACATTAAATAGATTGATTAAAATCAGAGGTTACACATTTCCCTCCTTAAATTAAGCCTAAATGTTAATTAAGGCTAATTTTCCAAAATTACACATTTACCCCTAAGGCTCTATCACTTCATAATTTATCAAATTTAATCCAAATAACTTTGGATTTTTTATCCTACCTCATTCATGGGTCAATTAAGACATCAGAGGAAGAAATGTGATTTTTCAAAATTTAATTTAATTTATATAATTATTTTCATGCAAAAATAGAATTTTTCAAAGAAAATTCCTAACTTGACCAAGGTAAGTCCTAATTCCTTAAAATTTTTACTGGAGGAAACTTTAGACCGAAGAATCTTTTGGACCAAATTTCATGATTTTTTAAATTTTATTTGAATTTTAAGAATTATTTTAATTTCTATGGTATTTATTAAATATAAAATATTTTAAATGGAGAAAATTAAATTTAGTATTTTGAAAAGTCTCCCTAAGGTTAGAAAACTCAAAGGACAAAATTTTATTTTTTCTGGATTTTTAATTGGAATTATTTTAATGAAAACTCATTTTTAGCCTTTAAAAATCATTTTTAAGCTTTAAAACTCAATATATTTATTTAGAAAATCAGGAAAAAATATTCCAATTGTTCTTAAGTGCTTAGGAAGCCATTTAGAATATTTCCATGAGTTTTATTATTTTTTGTTATTTTTGGGAATTTTTAATTATTTAAATATTTAAAGTAGGTTAAAAATCAAGTTTTTATTCTAAATATTATTTTATTTTTAGAAAATACTCCTGATGACAGAGAACTCAAAAACTAAGTTTCATAATTTTTGGAGTTGTATTTTGAATTTTTTAAAAATCATTTAAATGCCAAAAGTAATGTTTATTTTTAAAAATCAACTTAGGTTATCAAATGTACTCAAAATATTATGAAATTTTTATGGTGAGTTCTCTGGATCAATAACCATAGTGTAGATAAAAAATTAAGTCATTTAAATGTTTGTATTTTCCATAATTAATTATCTTAATAATTTAGTGTTCATGAAAATTAAGTAATTTTAAATGAATTGACCCATGAAATTATTTCCAAAAGCTTCTCTGGTCATTGTGGACCTTAGAAATATTTCTTGGAATTTTCTAGTCAACATGCTAATTTCCATGGTTATTTTAAAGAAATAATGTGCAAAAACTTGAAAAATATGGATCTCTGTATAAGGACTTTTTCTGACTTTAGAAAAATCAGAGGGTATTTCCCTTGACAGAGGCTACAACATACCAAAATTTCAAGCCAAGGTGATGTGTCAATATGCATGGAGAATCAAATGATTCCAAACAGTGTTTAATTAATTAAAAATATAATATGCATCAAATGGACTTGAAATTTATTTCACATTACTTTTCTCTGTTCATTGTAAGGGTATTTTTATTTTATTTTTGTGATTTTTCTACACAAAGTTATGAATTTTCTAAGTTAGGGGTATTTAAATAAACAGGAAAAAGCCCTATTTATCTATTTAAACCGTGCGTGCCACCTCAACCTGCGACGGCTCCAAAGCTCCACATGGCGCTTTTCTAATTGACACAGCCATCCACCTCAGCGCTGACTCGGTCCGCTATTTATGTCCCGAAGCGTCGTCCGGCTCGATCTCGTCCATCTATTTGATACACGCTTGATCAAACGGTTCCCCGTCATCATCCCCGATAGAATGATCTCATGACCGTCCACACTAAAAACATAAGATCTCAGCCTAGACTCAACTAAATCACCTTGGGTTTGGTCCCATGGACTTGTCTAAGTGAGACGAACACATCCATATGATAATCATGCAATTAAATTTAGCCTAATTAAATGGAGAATCGAAATAGGCTCGGGATGAGGTGAGGTTTTATACCTTTGCTCTGAGAAGTTAAACTTCGATCAGAGGGTCTTGGCACGTTCATTATGATCCAAAGAGGCTAAGGATTGAGTCTCTGGTCTTGGTGTAAGCCCTAGGTAGGAATTCGATCACGGCCGTATTTTTGTGTTGGTCTAGAGGTATGGTAGAGGCTCTATGGAAGAGGGATTTTATGGGGCTTTGGTTTCTTTCACTGTTGTGAAGGTGTGGGTAGAGTTAATTTAGGTTTAGTGGACTGTGAATGTGTATTGGATTCTGTCTTGGTTTCCAGCAAGGTTTCAAGCTCAAAATTGAGCTCCGATAGAGAGAATTGGTGAGGGAAAATGGTTGGAAAGCACTGAGGGGATCTTAGGGAAGCTCTGTGTCAAGTTTGGAGATGCCTCTCTAAGAAAATTTCAGCACACCTCCCATGGCCGTGTTTTTATAAAAATGGCCATGGGGTGACTCTCAGGGCATAAGTTTGGGTGCATTGTGGTGCTTAGGTGGAGGGCAGAAGAGCTCCATCAATTGGTTTGGCTGAGCTGGCCTCTAGGTTTGATGTAAGTGAGGTTCCATGGGGGTGGCTCTTGGTTTTGAGCTTTTCTAGAAACTAGGCTGGCCGGCCAGCCAGGGGGAGGTGGTTAGGAGCTCAGAGAACCCAGAGGAATATGTCACAGCAATTTAGTGCAATAATACCTAATTTTGGTAAGGATATCTTAAGCACATGCATTTTTGGAAATAATATCCCTTGATTTATGGGACCTTTGGTCCATGGCTTAATTTAGGTGGTTTCATGGTGTTTTGACTGGTCACTAAGTCCAACTAATGGCTGTGATGGAGTTATATTAGTGACTTTAGGGTGGTTAGGTCACATTTATATGGGTCCAAGTGGATGCAAATGACCAAAACTTGGGTTTGGGCTAGGTTAGCCATGTCAATTGACTGGTCCAAGTGGGTGCAAATGACCAAAAATTGGGTTTGGGCTAGGTTAGCCATGTCAATTGGCCCAAGATAAATGTATAATTTGGTGTAGATGATCATAAGGAATAACTTTGGTGAAGAATGGAAGTGGTTTTGAGCTCAATTGAAGAGTCAATTTGAGGGAATTTTGATTTTTGGTCAATTTGGTCATGTTGGACTAGGCTTAGGTCTGGCTTGGGTTAGCCTTGGGCTTATTCCAAATTGATTGTTGTAAATGGTCAATAGGGACCCTATGAAGAGTCTTCAACATGAATTGGATGCCAATTTTAGGGTTAAGGCAATCAATTGGGTGAATTTTTTGGACTTAGCCAATTTGGAGCTAAATTTGGAAATTTTGGATTTAGGCCAAAATCAAATGGATTTGGGGCTTCACCAAGGCCAATTTATGGTTGATTTTGATGTATAAGAATGTTGTAAAGATTTTTCAACATTAATTGGGGCCAATTGACTAGGCTATGGGTTCAATTTGATGAGATTATGTCATATGGTCAAAATTGAGGTTTTGACCTAAATCAAACCTGGGCTCAAATCATGGGTCAATTAAGCTTGGATTTGGTCTAAATTGGTGATTTTAAGAGTTATTTTGAGTTTAGGATTATAATTGGGGCCAATTGAGATCAAATTGATGGACATTTGGGTTGAATTTGGGCCCTTAAAGGCAAATTTGGGGATTTTGGTTAAATATGGTCAAATTGGCCAAATTGGGTTATTTTGTAGTTGAAAAAAATAATATTGGGAATATTTGGGATTTATTGAGATTTTATGGGAATTTTTGGAATTTTTTGGAATTTTGGGTTATGGAGGGGGTATTTTGGTAATTTGGGGGTGTTTAGGGGTAAAAGGCCAAGATGGGTAATTTGGTAGAGTTAAGGTACCAAACATAACCAACAAGCCATGGACCAATGGAAACCCCATTTTGGGTCCTCTACATAGTGGTCTTAGTCAAACACAAACCCTAGGGCTGGTAGGTTTAGGAGACCATCTACATGAGTATCCCGAAAAGATCAAGGGACCTAGGCTAGAAAAATTGAGTTTAGGGTTGTGAGTATAGATGAGTATAGATGAGTGTAGTGAGTGTAGTGAGTGTAGTGAGTGTAGTGAATGTCTTAGCCCCAAACCAACACCCAGGGTCAATCCTAAGGTCTAGCAGTCCTAAGGGTGACGCATCTTGAGTTTCCCTTATAGTGACCTCACCTACTAAGTGTTTAGTAGTTAGGACCAATATGTGAAACTTTAAGTTGAGTAAAAAAGATGGTAGAACTTCTATCGGTGAGGGTTCCTTGTCTAGTTTTCTAAGAATAGTCAATAAGAAAGCCTTATGACTCCCTTAGGCTACTAAAGAAGAAAAACTAAACCTCAACCAAAAGTGAGGTCAACAAATGGACCCTCAATAAGCGTGGTGTGTTGGGCGAGCACACCGTGCGTATTGGTGTTGACCGATGAGATCAACAAAAATCAATACAAACTCCTAAGTCAACAAACCCTGAAGTATGTGTAGAGCTGTGTGTGTGATTTGCTTCTGCTGGGGAATTAGCAGATGATCGTCTGGTTGGAACCAAGGAGTAGGGATCTCGCTGGGGATTTGAGAGTGAATTTTGAGTTATGAAACTTCAAAGATTTCCAAAGGATGAGAGCCAGTATGTAAGTGCTGACCCGAGGTGGAAATTGAAATTTAAGTATCAATTCCGAAAAGACAAGAAGGGTCGGAATTTAGGTTCCGACCTCAAAAAATGAGAATCGGAATTTAGGTACTGATTCAAAGATGTGAGAATTGAAATATAGGTATTAATTCGAAGAAGAGAGTCAAAATTTAGGTATCGACCTCGAAATGTGAGAATTAAAATGTAGGTACCAATTCAAATATGTGAGAATTGAAATGTAGGTATCAATTCAAAGATGTGAGAATTGAAATGTATGTATCAATTCAAAGATGTGAGAATAAAAATGTAGGTATCTATTTGAAGATTTGAGAATTGAAATGTAGGTATCAATTTGAAGAAGTGAGTCAAAATTTAGGTATCGACCTTGAATTGTGAGAATTGAAATGTAGGTATCAATTCGAAGAAGAGAGTCAAAATTTAGGTATCGACCTCGAATTGTGAGAATTGAAATGTAGGTATCAATTCAAAGAAGAGAGTCAAAATTTAGGTATCGACCTCGAAATATGAGAATCAAAATTTAGGTATTGATTCAAAGATGTAAGAATTGAAATTTATATAGAGCCTGTGGTGTTGAATTTGCAAAAGTGTATCATGTGGAAAGGTTGATTTTGTAGAAGATTTGTAGAGCTTTGTGGGGTTTTGTGCAGAATGCAAAATTCCGAGGAGATTGAAGAGAGTTAAGGTAGATAAAGTCGGTTGTGTTGCGTGCACAAGAGTAGGAAACTCCAACAAAAGAGAGGATCCACTCAACAGATTTTTATCTTTCTTTATTCATTGAAATTTTGAACCGATGTGTGGTTCGTGGCTTTCATCCCTCACACAAAAAGGCAACTGACAGAAAGACACAATTTGAGAGAAATTTCCATTAATTTTCTCCAACAAAGATGTCATAAATCGAACACAGGCTAATGCCTTAAAAGGTACATTATGTAGTCCATGTCGAAATATATCGAGAATATCTCATGATATGAATACACTGTAGACTGCATACATCTGATACATGTTATGCTGTTAAAAGAAAGTAAGTGAACCCTCTGTGTCAGGTATGTTGAGCTCCTAATCAAGCAGACCTTTTAAGTGATGCTCTAGGATAAGAGTTCCCTTCGCATGTACTTAAGGGTACAACCTTCTCATAGCTCATACGGAAATAACTCCTCCAATTCTTTGTCCTGCTAGAATCCATATGGCATTTTACTGTCATTCATTCTGTGGAAAGTCACAGACACCCTACGGTGTCGTACTCCTGAAATGCAATGTTTAGCAACGTCTACACCATTGCCCTTGAGAACAAGTACTGAACTAACTGGAAGAGGAATCTCCACTGAACCTCTGAATTCATTAGGGCCAACGATATCGATTTCTTTCTCAAATAGAATATTGCTTTTACTCATGAATGAGACCGTGCAGAAAGGCCTCACAAAATCATGATGGTCAATGTGCGGGGGAATGCAATAACCCTCTTCATAAATATTGATAATACAACTGTTGGTAATGCAGGTAGCAGGTAGAATTTTCCATTTAACAATCCTTTTGATCATCCATTTTATCATCGGTGGTAGCGGATCTACTTGATCATGTCTAAGGATCCCAGACAGATTTCCCTGTCTGTCATTCGTGAAGTTATAACAATAGCCACATTGGAAGGTGATTCTTCCCTTCCTTCTCATCCACTTCTCTGGTTCAGAATATGTCCTTTCCATAAGAAGACCTTCTCTGTCTCTTAAATCAAAGATGCAATCCAGAATGCTTCTTTCATCAATCTTGGAGAAAACCTTGGTGTACAGCTCCAAGCCTTCCAGTATATTGATGAACTTTCCCTGAACTTCTTCATAAAACTCAAATTCTCTTTTATTTACTCTGTATATCTTGTAGTATTCTACCATACCAGGGGTTGGCAGCTGTCGCGAGCGTTCCTTCCTTCGAGCATCGGCAGGAAACCAAACTGGTGCTGGTCGATCTGGAATATGAGCTCGGCTTCTAACGGGATGTACAACCCTGGGCTCCACGGTACATACTGATTCGTCCCCAACGGGACATATGGTTCATCCATCATGAAATCTGGAATCTGAGACTCGTTGGTGCTTGAAGTGTACTCTTCCAATGTACTGAAATTTTGTAGATGCAGAACATTGCAATCTAGGCATTCTACAAATGCACCCGTGGCTAATGTCTCGGCCGGTATTTCAACGTTTCATGTCAGGCAACCCTGACACAAAACATCTGAAACTAGAAGTGTGTTTGAATCTGTCACAAACCCTGGTTCTTCATCCATTGTGGGTAAGCTAGCAGAAGTTTCTTTCAAGTTTGAATCGTAAATATGCCCCTCAGGAATAGGGGTGAGCAAGTTGTTCGTCTCTCTTTGACGTTTGCGTTCTTGTCGTAGAAAAGCTCTCTGCTTCTTGCGGCTGGCGTTCCTGCATTGCATCCTGCAAAGCGGAGTACTTGGTAGTCGTTTGTTATTGGCAGCTATTAAGCCTCCAGCAGGTGTAGCTACCATGGAGGGCAGACGGTTGGGCCCCTCCATCAGATCTCGCTCTGTTATCACATTCTTGCCCTTGCGTGATACATTATCTTTAGTGGTCACTCTCAGTAGTGAAGGAAGTTCCTCTTTCTCTTTACAACTGACTACGTCCATTAGAGGACCTACGTAGTCCATGTCAACCTGATTGAAATCCACGTTGAAGTCTATGGTACCTCCTCGCGGTGCCATCTCCTCATTTAAGGCAAGGTTCCAGCCATCCTGGAAAGCAAAGATCAGCCGTTGTCCCGACATTTTTCTGCAGACGACAGGAAAAACATCAGTGGGCTGAAACTTGTCATGAACAAGAACAAAACAAAGTATTTATTAAAGTAAATTTTAATTTGTAATGAGTTTGAAGAATTTTATGTATGAGTTTTATTTAATTAAAAGTGGAAAGAAGAAAAATTAAAGTTAAAAAAATATTTTTCTCAAAATTTTCATTATATATTGAGGTTAATTACAAAATTTGGACCCGATCATAGACATTTGGCCACATAGATAACCCTAAAACAATCAAAGTTTCCAAACTTTCAAAGCAAGCAGAGGCAAGCGATGTCAGGTTGCGTAATAAGTTTTTAGATATCGTCCATTAATTGGCAACATGGGTCTTTTACCCCGGAAGTCTATTAATTGGTAGGCTCCTCATGCGTAGACCTTTTCAATGACAAATGGTCCCTCCCAAGTTGGCTCAAATTTTTCACCTATTTTGCGGCTTGCAAGAATAGGTCTTTTAAGCACAAGTACGAGGTCACCAACTTTGAATGTCCTTGGGCGGATCAATTTGTCATGGGCTTGTACAATCTTTGCTTGGTAAAGCTCCAAATGTTGTTGTGCTTTTAGTTGTTTTTCCTCGAGACTCTCCAGTTCTTTAAGTCTGAGTTTTGAGCTTTCTTCCGTTGTGAGTATGTTGGCAATGGTGACTCTGAGAGATGGTGTCTGGATTTCTAGCGGTAGCATAGCCTCGGACCCATACACAAGCATATAAGACGTACACTGAGTAGGTGTCCAGAAAGTCATCTAGTATGCCCACAAAGCTTCTAACAATTTGTTGTGCCAATCCTTTTTGTTTTCATCCAGTGTTTTCTTCAAAATTTGTACCAGTGTTTTGTTGAAAGCCTCAGCCAGACCATTTACTCTAGGATAGTAAATCGTAGAGTATCTCCAATATATCCCATGCCTTTTGACAAAATTGTTGATCTTTGTACTTCTGAAAGCTGTCCCATTGTCAAAAATTATTTTTTGTGGTACTCTGAAAGGGTAGACGGTTTGACTTTTGAAAAATTGAAGGATGTGTTGTGTCGTAACCTTATGTAACGGTACTGCCTCTGCTCATTTGAAGAATTAATATATAGCGGCAAGTATGAACTTGTGTCCTTTGGAAGATGGAGGGTCTATCAGACTTATTATGTCCGTGCCACAACACTCGAATGACCACGAGGCAACAGTTGGGTGTAGCACATTCAGCGGCTGGTGTAAGACTACCCCATGAACTTGGCATTGGTGACATTTTCTGGTGGTATCCATGCAATTGAACATCATCGCTGGCCAATAATACCTGAGTTTTTTTATCTTCACCTTTGTTTTCGGCCCTGACTGGTGAGCGCCACACAATCCGACATGTACCTCTTTGACAATATTCTATGCTTCGGTTCTGCTCAAACACCGTAGCCACATCTGGTCGAACGATCTTCTGTTGAGAACGTTTCCCACCAGGGCGTAAGACATAGCCCTTCTTGTGATGTGGTGCACCTCAGACTTGTCTACTGGCAGCTTTCCAGTATGAAAATACTCTATTAATGGCTTGCTCCAATCTTCGTTGATGTCTACAACTGTATTTATTGTTTCTTCTTTCTGAATTGTGTAGAGTTTCGAAATTGATCCGAGTCAAGACCCGTCTTCCTTGCACTGACTTAAATGGAATCCTCCGGGGACACATCATTTCCTTAGAAAGTTTTGCTAGAGAGTCGACATGGGCATTATCTCCCTTAGAAATCTGGTAGAAAGTCACACCAGGGATCTGCTCCAAGAGCTTCATCGTATACTGATGGTATTATGCTAATATTGGTTTCAAAATTTTGTATTGTCCGGCGACTTGCTGGATGATGAGTTGGGAGTCGCCATAAATGATAATGTTTGTTATATCCATTGAGATTGTCATTTCCAATCCGGTGAATAAAGCTTCGTATTCTGCTTCATTGTTGGTGCACGGCTCCATCAGGTGGTATAAAAACCTCAACATACCCTTGTCTGGTGTGATAAAGATCAAACCAATTCCTGCTTTGCCTGGTATAACTGTGTCAAACCCTTTTCTTTTCTGGCTAACGAAGCACCATCGAAGTACATTTTCCAGCATTGTGCACTGAATAATTCCATTTATAGTATTTGCTCATCTGGTAACTCATTGTTGAGAGAGGCCCCAACTGGCAGTGGGTGTGCAGCGAGAAAGTCTGCTAGTATTTGTGCCTTGATAGCACAAAGGGGAACAAAAGTTATATCAAATTACAATAAGATCATAGACCATCTTGCTAGACGTCTGAAGAGTGTTGGTCGGGTCATCAGATATTGCAATGGATTAACTTTCGAGATTAGGGTAATCTTATGAGAAAGCATGTAATGTTTAAGCTTTTGAGCGGTGAAAATTAATACCAGAAATGGTTCTCAATAGGTGGATACCTTATCTCCGTTGGTATTAGACGATGACTCAAGTAGTAGAGTGCATTTTCTTTACCCACATCATTGACTTGGGCTAAGAGGGCTCCGAGAGAGTCATCTAAGGCCGCAGTATAAAGTATCAGAGGTTTCCCTGCGATAAGGGCTGCTAAGATAGGAGGTGTCATTAATTATTGTTTAACGTCCTCAAAAGCCCACTGGCATTTCTCTTTCCAAATAAATTTGGCGCCCTTTTTAATTAATGTCGAGAAGGGCTGACACCTACCTGAGAGATTAGAAATAAAGCATCTCAGATATGCCAAGTTCCCTTGGAAGGAATGTAGTTGTTTCAAGGTTTAAGGGGGAGGCATTTCCAAGATTACTTTAATCTTATCCAGGGTCGATCTCGATTCCTCGATGACGGACAATGAATCCTAGAAATTTTTCAGAGGTAACGCCAAAGGCGCACTTTAAGTGATTCATTTTTAAGGTCATATCGTTGTAAACGTTCAAACACGATCCTCAATTCGTACAAATGGTCTATTTTCCGTTTAGNTTGATGATGACAGATCTCTTGACGAAATCTTCATCTCGGGCTTGGAATGTTGTGAAATCTGAATAGAGGCTTGTTTCGATGCAGACTGGATCTTGTTCAGTATCTTCTTGGATGATCTACTCCATACCTCATTCCATTCTTCTTCAATATTTGTAGAAGCTTATTTTGATGAATCAAGTATTTGATTAAGGACCCTCTTGAGTTCATCCCAAGTTGTACTCCATCCATCTATTTTGACATATGGATCAATTGAGGAGATTGACTCAGCTGAAATCATGATTATGGAACCTTTTTTAGGTTCTTTCAAATATTCTTTCGGGATTGTTATGTTCTCTTCTTTGAGGTTCTTCTCGAGCCACTCTTTAAAGACAAAGCGTTTTTCTATAGTGTGCCCAAGCAATCGGTGGTATGGGCAATAATTTGGTTCATTCTTCCTATCCACCTCTTCGGGCTTCTTTGGATCTGGTAGTCTGAATTTTGGCTTCTTCATCGGACTCCTGAATTTTTTAGGTACAGCTTCATCCTTGAAAGAATACACAACTTTTTGTCGCTCCAACAGGGATATTCTTTTATCCCCTGTTTGAGGTGCTCCTTCTTGAGGCGGCCGCTGGTTGGATTGACTATTCTATTTCTGAGAGGACTGGCGATGTTCTTCTGCATATATCTTTATTGTCTGCTTTCCTTTGTCGACGGTCTCCACTACTCCTGATTTCTTTTTGAACACTTTGGCCACCTTAGCCTTTTCATGTGGCTCCATGTGCTTAATCTCCTCTTGAAGACTGTTGGCTTTACTGAGTAGCTTCTCAAAGGATTTAATGGTGAGTCCCTTAAGCATGAAAGCTACTGGCTCATGAATGCTATTGAGCAGAATTTCAATCGCACGATGTTCCTGTAGCTGAGGTTCATATTTCATGCTAAGGTTTCTCCACCTCGAAATATAATCTACCAAAGTTTCGCTAGACTTTTGCTTTTCCATCATGAGCTCTCTGATAGACACCTGGTGTTGTGCCCCAGCATATCTTTTCACAAACAGTTGTTCCAATTCATAAAATGTTTTAACTAACAAGTTGGGCAAGTCAGCGTACCAGTCGAAAGCAATCCCTGACAAGCTGTTGACGAAATTCTGGCAAAGTAGGGCCACACTCTTTCTTGTGTTGCCGTAGTTGGCTCGGAAATGCGCTATATGCTGTCTGAGATTTCCAGTCCCGTCAAATATTTTGAAGTTTGGGACCACAAAACCCTTGGGGAAAGGCACAACATCGAACTCTTCCGGGTAAGGTCTACCCTTCAAAATTGATGCACCACCCTTGGATTAGGCTAAGGCGTCCCGCACTTGTTCAACCATTTGCTTGAACTCCTTTTCTGGCATGGCACTTGATGGAGAATCCTTTCTATGTTGCTCGTCTCTGTTTTCTGAAACAACCTTTCTCCTTTCATATGTAATGTGTATAATTTCTGGCTGATTAATCTCTGGAGAATCCAATTGCGGTGCTTGTGATTCCCCTAAATAGTGGCCATGACGGTCATAGTTTCAGTCATTTCTTCTATTCTTTTCTCCTGTAGAATAACATGTTCATCCCTTAGGAGGATAACCCTATGCAGTTCATCTACGGCGTTCTCTTCAGTGTGAGGTTGAGCCTCGCTCGCAGATGTGGTGGCTCTGGTTTTGATCACATGGACATCCATTAAATCCTCCTCCAGGTAATCATTGTAATCAAAGTCTTCATTGTCGCTATCGACGAAAACTCCATGTTCTCTAGCTAACTCAGAAATCTCGATCATGAGTTTCTCAACTCTCTCTTCAATTATCGATTCCTTGATCGCTTTAAGATCTGGAGGATCCTGATGGATATCCTCTACTTGTTTCTCCATCTCGCTGGCTATTGTCGCGACGATGTCAGATATTTCAGATCATGGTTTCACTTCTTGTTTTACAGGCTCACTGGACTGTATCGGTGCAGCGACCTTGGGTATCCATACCTTTTTCTTTATCGACGATGATATCTCAGGATGGAGCATCTTAGTAGAAACATCGGTATGCTGGGGGAAAGTATGCTCCCTGTGGTGTAGACTGGCTACAGTGTGAGGTAAGCATTTCATCTTTGCCTTTGGGATTGTAGGAGTATCTTCATGACAGGTGATGGGTAAGAACTTTAGACCCAGTCTCGACTGAACCGGTCGATGGCCTGCGGTCCTGGTGGTAGTATGATCAGTAGCGATCACTGCGATGTCAACTATGTTCCCCAAACGGAACCAAACGAGGATGCAAGTAGGTGGCACACTAGCTATCTTGTGGGACTGTCTGGTGAATTTAACACCCTTCAAAATTTCCTTCTTCATGCGAGGAGAAATTGCATCTCTCACTCGTTTAAGTAACTCCCTAACTGAACATCCTTCTTTGGTAGCAAGCCTTCTGAAAACTGCACTAACTCGGGTGATAGGAGTGAATTCCTTTCCCTCCTCACCATGTCCATGAAGTGGTGGTAACGCGACAGTCATCCTTCGGATACTCTCATATCCATTGGTATCTATTAGAGGATGGAATTTACTTCCTCGCAAGAGTAGATAAATTTTCGATAACACTTATTTAACTTGATGAGGCTCCTCCTTAATGGGTGTCTTCTCAGGAGCCTGGGCTTTGATGGCCCTTCGAACTTTTCTGATACGGTTCCTCCTTTGAATTTGGGTCAGCGGTACAGTCCTCGAACTTGATACAATTTCAAACACGGGTGGTGGGACATTTAATGCCTCATTCGGATCCTTAATAATCATCACTTCTTTCCTCTAGGCAGCAGCGGGTTTGACGGGTGTCATGATGGCAGTAGCTTTAGCCTTCTTGCAAGCAGGGAATTATTGAAGGAAGTTCATATTAAATTCTGCAGATGGCTCCTGCATTTTTGGAGCAGCGATCTTTATTACCACGAACGGGGCTTTCCCGAGGATGACCTCGAGGTCTTCAAATCCAGCTCCAAACTTGATGGTAGGAGCGACGTTATGGGCGCTACGATCCGTTGGCAGGTTGCAGGAAAAGGTCAGCGTTAGGTAGGTCATTGCAGCGGGCTTTTAAAACAGAAAGTTTTAGGGTTAGCTATATGGCCAAAAACCTTGTATTTTTTAGTGCAAGCACTGAAAGTAGAGGTTGAGCTGTAGACCGGGCGGGTCTTTAATTTATGGGTATTTAAAATCTTGTTTAAGAAAAATTAAGAGGTGTAAAAAATTTAATTAATGTAAGAAAATTTCAAAGTGCACACAACACAACACAATTTGGTTTAATTTGCGGAATAGCAAATCAAATTTTGAAGGAATATGTGAAGTATTTTAGGATCCAGTGCGAGACCTATTTAGTGGCAGAAAATGCTCAGGTGGAACTAGTCCACCGACACACCTATTGGGGGTCCAACCCCACAGGAAAATTTAAAGGTCCTTAATGGCCTTCCGAACCCCTCTGTTCAAAGCTGGTTTGAACAGCAGTCCTGAAGTCCAAGGAGTTAGTTGTACTTTCCCAAGACAGAAATGGGTAAAGTATGCCAATGGAAGAAGGGTATAGTCCTGAAGTCCAAGGAGTTAGTTGTACTTTCCCAAGATAGAAATGGGTAAAGTATGCCAACAAGCCTCCTGAACCCCTCTGTTCAAAGATGGTTGAACAGATAGTCCTGAAGTCCAAGGAGTTAACCGAACCCCTCTGTTCAAAGATGGTTGAACAGCTAGTCCTGAAGTCCAAGGAGTTGGTTGTACCCTTAGTGGCCTTCTGAACCCCTCTGTTCAAAGATGGTCGAACAGCTAGTCCTGAAGTCCAAGGAGTTAGCTGTACTTTCTATAGAAATGAGTAAAGTATGCCAACGGAAGAAGGGTAATTTGGTCCAAGAGGGACATGGACATATTACTGATGTGTGAAAATAATATTTCTTGATTTGATGGAGAGAAAAGCTTGTCCTCAGCGGAGTCGCCAGAAGCTATCGGCGCTATTTTGTGTTGAGGGGGAGTTGCCCGCAAGAAGCTATCGGTCACCGGAATTAAAATCCATTTTCCCGCTTCGAAAGGACATTTATGTTTAGAAAAGTATGAAAACAAACTAACCCCATATTTTTCATAGTTTAAAAGAAAGAGCACTATATCTGAAACCCTGTATCTATCCTGAAGGATAAATACAAGACTTGAGGATGAGGCTCGATCAAATAAACTAAAAAACGTATGACATCCGTCTGGTCTGCGAAACCTTTATATTTGCCGACAAGTTCCCCTATTTAATATAAAAAATTAAATAGGGGTTATATTAAGCTAAGTTCGGACATTCTTACATCTCAAATGACCAAAGCCACCTAAGAAAACTCTCGATAAAAATCAAGAAATATTATCTTTAAGGAATTTCAAAAAGTAGGACTCTTCAATGAGATCGGAAGTAGAGGTGTGAAAAGGGGATTGGTTCAAATCTCGAACATTTTTTTTAGAGTCCAAAGGAGGAAGAACTAGGGGATGTCCTGGATCCAGAGGCGAACCTTGGTGACTTCCTAAGCTATCCTAATGTTTGGCTTCAATTTTGAGGAGAAATATTTAAGTGTTTCATCCTGGTAATTTTATTAGTTAGGGCTTACGTTCGTGTGAAATGATCATAAAAATAGTCTGGAAGATGTGAAGATTTAGGTCGTGACAAACGACAACCTTAGAATCCTAAGACGAGTTAGGCTTATATTGTATAACAGGGCTATACAAAGGCCTAAAGATAAGGTAGGGGTTTACGTTGCATAAGCAAGCAACCTCGAAGTCCTATGGCTTTGTTGTTTAAGTCTAAGGAAGGAAGATTGATTTAGCTCGGGAAGACAGATTTTTTCAGTTGAAGATGACTGTGCTGCCCACCATGCTAGCTCAAAGCTCCTAGCCACGACGAGTTCGAGTTTTCCAGTGTGCCAAGTTATAATGTCAAATCAGGTGGCCCTATGGATGAAATTTTTCAACTTTTATAGGGGCATATTAAAGTTGATTAGAGCGACACCGGTTAGGATCCTACGGTTCGCTCGTTCTGACACCACTTTTTTCTATTGGATTCACTTAGTCCAGATGAACTTACTAAACTCAACTTAATGAGTTCTGTAATTTCATTTAGACCGTAGGAAGTCTCGTTAGCAACAGTAGGTTACCTCCTCCGAGGAATTCCCGATCATCTGATAGAGACGTCTTAATTTAGTTACAATTGTAGTTTTATGTGATGTCTGTGATTAAATTTTGAGTTGTTTTATATTTTAAGTGTTGTGGTGGAGAATTTTATCTTGGTTGTTTTTTTTTAAATTTTGGTTTTGGTTTTGTAGCTATCCTGATAGTTTTAGTTTTCCATGCAAAATTGTATAAGCACAAAAGTATAACATAAAAGTACAAGAAAGACAATGTTGCAAACTGTAAAAGCGTACCTGACGAGTCTTCTCTTTCCACCACCTGAAACTTAAAATGCATGTTAAGGCAGTTTATAGAGAGCAGAAAAAGTAAAGTTTTGGTAGTTTTCCTAAGCCTATGTCATATTTTGGTTGGTCTTTAAGAGTTTAATTAAGGATGATTTTGCTAAGCAAAGCATATTAAGTTAGTAGATCTCGGAGGTATCCAATAAATCTAGAGAAAGAAACAGGTCTGTGCTACTCTCTCGCTGCCTGGTGGAAAAACCCGAGTTCTTTTAAACTTATTATGTTGCTTAATAAGTCATCCCGAGAAATACCCTAAAGCTCAATTGAGTCCATTTAAACACATTATGTTGCTTAATGGTTCATCCTGTGAATACCCTTATTACTCAGCGAACATTAGCGTCTTAATTATCCCTAAGAATAGGGTAATTATCATTTATCATTTAATTTGAAAATTATGTGGGTGAAGACCCTCGAAGAAGCAAGTTAAAAGAATAGGGTAATTATCACTTGTGATTCAATTTAAGAATTATGTGGGTGAAGACCCTTAAAAAGAATAGGGTAATTATCACTTATCATTTAATTTGAAAATTATGTGGGTGAAGACTCTTAAAGAGAATAGGGTAATTATCACTTGTGATTCAATTTAAGAATTATGTGGGTGAAGACCCTTAAAGAGGCCAGTTAGTGTTGTTGGAACAGTTAGCCAAATTTTAACCCTAATTAGGCCTGTAATGTTTGAAAGATGTTTTAATTTTCAATGATATTTACCNTATCCACTATCATCTCTGGTATGGGTAGTGGAAATTCGTCTTTCGGACATGCCTTGTTCAAATCTCTGAAGTTGACAAAACATGGATCTGCCCATTTTTCTTCTTAACAGGTACGATATTGGCTAACCACGTGGGGAATTGCTCTTCTTATATAAAGTCGGCATCTATCAATTTCTTCACCTCGGCGATAACTTGTTATTCTATCTCGAGGCACATTCTCCTTGGAGCTTGTTTTACTGGGGTTATATTCTTGTCCACCCCAATTTTATGGACTGCAACTTCTGCTGATAGTATTAGCATTTCATCGTAGCTCCATGCGAAGCAATATTTGAATTCTGTTAATAGTTTGATCAATTTTGTAGATTCTTCGTCATTAAGTAGAGAACTTATAAATGTAGGTCGGGGTTGTTCTTCAGTCCCAAGGTTAATCTCTTTCAATTCATCAATGGTAGACTTAATTTCTTCCTCAAACCCTGGGGTAGCATCTTCTATTTGTTGATCAGTAGAGTCATCCTCTATATCAAAGCAATCCCCTTCTGACTCACAAGTAACAATCATGCAAAATTCAGAATCAGCGTTGGTCCGACTGTACCGAATCTGAGACCCTCTTTTGAGTTGGGAGTTCAACTTTTACCATTCCATAGCTTTTTAAAAAGTTGAAATTTATCTTTTGGCATTTGTTTCGGTAAGTAGTATTCCACAATTTTTCAAAGTGTTGAAATTTATCTTTTGGCATTTGTTTTGGTAAATGTATAGTATTCCATAATTTTTCAAAGAGTTGAAATTTATCTTTTGGCATTTGTTTTGGTAAATTTCGTAGCATTCCATAGTTTTTCAAAAAGTTGAAATTTATCTTTTGGCATTTGTTTTGGTAAGTTTCCTTTTACCATTCTATAATTTTTCAAAAAGTTGAAATTTATCTTTTGGCATTTGTTTTGGTAAGTGTCCAGGTACCATTCCATAGGTTTTCAAAAAGTTGAAATTTATCTTTTGGCATTTGTTTTGGTAAGTGTACCTGTTGAATTAATTTTCCATAATTTTTTAAGAAGTTGAAATTTATCTTTTGGCATTTGTTTTGGTAAGTGTCCTTGTTAAATTAACTTCTGAACACAAGGTGAACCAAAAGGCAATTCCATTAATTCATTAGAATCAACATCCAAATTTACATGTTTTTCAAGCATAGTAAAGGTAGAAGCATTGTAAAATTTGATCGGATTTGAACCAACACTACGGACTTCCTTGACCTCTAAACTCTTGACCTTTTGAGGGAGAGTCGGAGTAAGGGTCATAGTATCCACATAGTGGTTTATCTGATCATACATTGTTTCATATTCATTCTTTTCTGTATCTTCTAGGGATATCTCGTACTGAGGTCTTTTCCGTCTTGTCATCATTATCTCATCTTTAGAACTTTCTTCCTCATCAATGTTGATAGTTGGCCTAGTCCGTTCAATAATTAAATTGATCCTTCCTTGTCCACGTCCTCAGCCTCTACCTCGGGTGCACGAACTAAAAGGTCTTTCACCATCTCTTTGTAAAGGAGTGGTGCAAGATCGCTGAAGCGGAGTTGAATGGCCTCCTTTTTATGATTCTTCTGAATCTTTAGCTCTGTTTGTCAGAATCTTGCACGAGAAGATAGTCTTCTTTGGAGGCGCGTAGTAGGCAGCATCTTCATGGATACCAACTTCATGCATTAAAAATGGTTGTAGATCTCCCTTGATGCAATTTTCTTGGAGGCACATAGTAGGCTACATCTTCATGGATACCAACTTCATGCACTGAAAATGGTTGTAGGTCTCCCTTGATGTAATTTTCTTGACCATCTTTGTGGTTATTTAATGCACTGGTGTAGGGATGATGGAACCATATTATGCTCATGAATCCATGGTCGACCTAATAGAGCGTTAAAGATGCACTGAAAATGGTTGTAGATCTCCCTTGATGCAATTTTCTTGACCATCTTTGCGGTACTTGGTTGAGATGATGGAACCATATTGTGCTCATGAATCCATGGTCGACCCAATAGAGCATTAAAAGAGGTCTTGGCGTCGATGATATTAAATTTAGCGGTTGTTACGAGTTCTCCAACCTTCATAAGTAATGTAATTAATCCGAGGACTCTTTCTCCCTTTTGGTTGAACCCTCTTAACATAATTTTATCGGTCGTAAGCTCTTGAGCTTCAATATCCAAATAGGTCAATGTCCGTGGGCTCATCAAGTTAAGAGATGTTCCAGGATCCACTAAAACTCTGGATAACACAAATCTACCGATGTTGACGGAGATGTAGAGTGGACGATTGTGGTCGGCGGTACCGAGTAGCAAGTCTTCATCTGTGAAGGTTACCCCAGGCTGTTCTTTCAATG
>JXCR01148541.1:77087-98889 GCA_002079205.1 Phalaenopsis hybrid cultivar | reverse complement strand
AGAGCTAGAAGTGAATTTGATAGAGTGCAAGTGACAAAGAATGAGAGAAATGAGCAAGAGAGATAATAAAAGAGAGGGAGAGAGAGAGGGTGAGAGAGCAAGATATGGAGAGAGGGAGGGATAAAGTGAGAGGGAGAGTAATAAAGCCAGATGGAGGGAGAAAGATAGAGAGAGAGAGAATTAGAATGAGCTAGAGAAAGAGAGGAAGAGAGAGCTTGGGAGATATATAGAAAGAGATAAGTAGAATAAGAAAGAGGGAGAAAGGAATGGAGAGAGGTAGAGAGTGCAAGAGATAGAGAGGTAAAAAAGATGGTGAGAGAGACTCAAAAAGAAAGAGTGGAAGAGTTAGTGAGATAAAAAGAGAAGAGCAAATGAGAGTGAGATTGTGATGGAAGATATGATTGAGATAGAGAGAAAGAGAGACCTAGATGCGGATGAGATAGAGAGAGAGGAGAAAGAGTTATAGAAATATGGAGGGAGTGAAAGAGAGAGAGGGAAGAGAAACATAAAATGATAGAGAGAGGTAGGTGGAGAGGAAGGGAGAGTAAGAGAAGAAGGGCAAGGGAAAGAGAGAGAGAGAGAGAGAGAGGGAAAAGATAAGAATGAGACTTAGTGGTTGGAGAGAGAGAGGGAGGGTGAGAAAAGGGACAAAGATATAAATAAAGGAAAGAAGCGGAGAGAGGGAGATCGATGTAGAGGTAGGGATATGAAGAGGATGGGAGAGAGGCAGAGAGTGTGAAATTGCGAGGGAGAGGGCGGTTATGGAGAGTGGGAGTGATAGATAAAGANATATATATATATATATATATATATATATATATATATATATATATATATATATATCAAATTAAACATCTTTTAAAACCAGGTGTCGGGATGTCCATTCTAGTGACCGACAATTTCTAATTTGGCTACCGACAATTTCTAATTTGGCTACCGACACTCTTTTATGATTATTACTTCTTTTGCAACTTCTATGAGCTTCTCTAGAGCTCAAACAAGCTTCTCATTGACATTCTCAAACTCATAGCAAGTTGAAAACAACTGTTTCCTCAACTAATTTATGTGATTTAGGAGATCAACATTAGAAAAATTTAGTGAAGTGGATGAAACATCTTCCACCAGTGAAATATTCTCAGTAGTGGTTGCTGGTTCATCGTTTAGGAATAGTCTTTTAGAGACAATGACCCTAATTTCCATCATTTTATCTATATCTTCATCAAGCTCCTCAGTAGCTTGTCCACCTAAGAACATAGAAAAATTAAGAAATATAAGTCAGTTACATTAATAAAGAAGGAATAGTTAATATTACCTTTGAAAGCAAGCTCACCTTCATCCTTCCAAATTTCATTCACTATCTCTGTGGCTCGATCTTTTGTTTCTTCAACATCTTTCATTATATAATCCTTGAGATCTATCATGAGACTTCAATCAAATAGTGATCGACATATTTATCTACAACAAACAACTAGTAAATCAAAAAGAGAGAGCAACAATAACATAAAAAGATGAAATAAACCACTGCCTAGCTACTAGTATTCAGCTCTGGGAGGGTGACTATGTTAGAACCTTTCCATTCATTCTAAGGATTATAAACTTTTGCTCTGACATTGTTTTTTATAATAATAGATGTTGGTTCCCGAGGAATAGTATCTGAGATTATCATTACAGACAATAATTCTAAAGCCATTTCACTTAGATCAGCTTACCTGATCACATTTGGGGTAACAGTGCTCCCCATGAGATTTTCTGACAGCCTTTTTGCATTGACTAGCTTTCAACTCTCAGCATAACCATTCCTTTCATTCATATTATGAGAACCTTTATAAAACTTTTTTATCTTTAGCCATCACTGCACAATTGCTCTCATCCACCCTTGTAAAATATTCATCACTTATTTGGAGATCTTTCCCATTTGACTTGGTTTTGAGCAACAATAGATTCTTGAAAATAAAGTGATGGAGTATAAGAGCAAGACCTCAGAAGAGCAAAGCCCCTCACTAGCAAAATTCCGCAAGGATCATGCCAGCTTGGATTATCATANGCCCCTAAGGCTCTATCACTTCATAATTTATCAAATTTAATCCAAATAACTTTGGAATTTTTATCCTACCTCCTTCATGGGTCAATAAAGATATCAGAGGAAAAAATGTGACCAAAATTTAATTTAATTTATATAATTATTTTCATGCAAAAATAAGATTTTTCAAAGAAAATTTCTAACTTGACCAAGGTATGTCCTAATCCCTTAAAATTTTTACTGGAGGTAACTTTAGACCAAAGAATGTCTTAGAACAAATTTCATGATTTTTTGAATTTTATTTGAATATTAAAAATGATTTTAAGTTATGTGGTATTTATTAAATATAAAATATTTAAATGGAGAAAATTAAGTTTAGTATTTTTGAAAAGTCTCCCTAAGGTCAAAAAACTCAAAGAAGAAAATTTATTTTTTTGGATTTTATTTGATTTATTTGAATTATTTTAATGAAAACTCATTTTTAGCCTTTAAAAATCATTTTTAAGTTTTAAAATTCAATATCTTTATTTAGAAAATCAGAAAAAAAATATTCTAATTGTTCTTAAGTGCTTAGGAAGCCATTGAGAACATTTCCATGAGTTTTATTATTTTTGTTATTTTTTGGGATTTTTAATTATTTAAATATTCAAAATAGGTTAAAAATCAAGTTTTTATTCTAAATATTATTTTTTTTTAGAAAATACCTCTGATCATAGAGAACTCAAAAACTAAGTTTCATAATTTTTTGAGTTGTATTTTGATTTTTTTTTTAAAATCATTTAAATGTCAAAAGTAATGTTTATCTTTAAAAACCAACTTAGGTTATCAAATGTACTCAAAATATTATGAAATTTTTATGGTGAGTTCTCTGAATCAGGAACCATAGTGTAGATCAAAAATCAAGTCATTTAAATTTTTGTATTTTCCAAAATTAAATATCTTAATATCATGAAAATTAAGTACATTTTAAATGACTTGACCCATGAAATTATTTTCAAAAGCTTCTCTAGTCATTGTAGACCTTCCAAAATTTTCTTGGAATTTTCTAGTCAACATGCTAATTTCAATGGATATTTTAAGGAAATAATGTGCAAAAACTTGAAAAATATGGATTTCTGTATAGGGACTTCCCTGACTTTGGCAAAATCAAAGAATATTTCTCTTGACAGAGGCTACAACATGGCAAAATTTCAAGCCAAGGTGATGTGTCAATATGCATGGAGAATCAAATGATTTCAAATAGTGTTTAATTAATTAAAAATAAAATATGCATCAAATGGACTTGAAATTTATTTCACATTATTTTCCTCTATTCACTGAGTAAGAGGATATTTTTATTTTATTTTTGTAATTTTTCTACACAAAATTATAAATTTTCTAAATTAGAGGTATTTAAATAAATAGGAAAAAAACTATTTATCTTTTTAAACCGCGCATGCCACCTCAACCTACGACGGCTCCAAAGCTCCACGCGGCGCTTTTCCATTTGATGTCGCCATCCACCTCAGCACTGACTCGGTCCACTGTTTATGTCCCAAAGCGTCGTCTGGCTCGATCACCTCCGTCCATTTGATACACGCTTGATCAAACGGCTCCCCGTCATCGTCCCTGATAGAATGATCCCATGACCGTCCATACTAAAACCCTATGATCTAAGCCTAGACTCAACCAAATCACCTTGAGTTTGGTCCTATGGACTCGTTTAAGTGAGACGAATACATCCATACGGTAATCATGCAATTAAATTCAGCCTAATTAAATGGAGAATCGAAATAGGCTCGGAATGAGGTGATGTTTTATACCTTTGCTTTGAGAAGTGAAGCTTCGATCAGAGGGTCTTGGCACGTTTGTTATGATCCAAAGAGGCTAGGGATTGAGTCTCTGGTCTTGGTGTTAGGCCTAGGTATGAATTCGATCACAGCCGAATTTGGGTGTTGGTCTAGAGCTATGGTAGAGGCTCTGTGGAAGGGGATTTTATGGGGCTTTGGCTTCCTTCACTGTTGTTAAGGTGTGGGTAGAGTTAATTTAGGTTTGGTGGACTCTGAAGGTGTATTGGATTCTGTCCTGGTTTCCGGCTGAGAATTGGTGAGGGAAAATAGTTGGAATGCATTGAGGGGATCTTAGGGAAGCTCTGTGTGAAGCTTGGAGATGCCTCTTTAAGAAAATTTCAGCACACCTCCCTTGGTCGTGGAGGTGATTTTTTATAAAAATGGTCATGGGGTGGCTCTGAGGGCATAAGCTTGGGTGCATTGTGGTGCTTAGGTGGAGGGCGGAGAAGCTCCATCAATTGGTTTGGTTGAGCTGGCCTCTAGGTTTGATTTGGGTGAGGTGTCATGGGGGTGGCTCTCGGTTTTGAGATTTTCCGGCGACTAGGCTGGCTGACTGGCCAGGGGGGAGGTGTCTAGGAGCTCAGGGAACCCAGGGGAATATGTCACAGCAATTTAGTGCAATAATACCTAATTTTGGTAAAGATATCTTAAGCACATGCATATTTAGAAATAAAATCCCTTGATTTAAGAGACCTTTTGTCCATAGCTTGATTTAGGTGGTTTCATGGTGTTTGGATTGGTCACTAAGTCCAAATAATGGCTGTGATGGAGTTAATTTGGTGACTTTAGGGTGGTTAGGTCACATTTAGTGCATGGGTCCAAGTGGGTGCAAATGACCAAAAATTGGGTTTGGGCTAGGTTAGCTATGTCAATTGGCCAAAATTAATTGTATCATTTGGTGTAGATGATCATAAGAAATAACTTTGGTGAAGAATGGAAGTGGTTTTGAGCTCAATTGAAGGGTCAATTTTAGCGAATTTTGATTTTTAGTCAATTTGGTCATGCTGGACTAGGCTTAGGTATGGCTTGGGTTAGACTTGAGCTAAGTCCAAATTTATTATTGTACATGGTCAATAGGGAATCTATAAAGAGTCCTCAACATGAATTGGATGCCAATTTGGGGGTTAGGGCAATCAATTGGGTGAAATTCGGGGACTTAGCCAATTTAGGGCTAAATTTGGGAATTTTGGATTTAGGCCAAAATCAAATGGATTTGAGGCTTCACCAAGGCCAATTGATGGTTGATTTTGATTTATAAGAATGTTATAAAGATTTTTCAACATTAATTAGGGTTAATTGACTAGGCTATGGGTTCAATTTAGTGAGATTAGGTCATATGGTCAAAATTGGGGTTTTGACCTAAATCAAAATTGGGCTCAAATCATGGGCCCATTAAGCTTGTATTTGGTCTATATTGGTCATATCAAGAGTTAATTTGAGTTTAGGATTGGAATTGGGGCCAATTGAGATCAAATTGATGGACATTTGGGTTGAATTTGGGGAATTTAGGCCCTTAAAGGCAAATTTGGGGGTTTTGCTTAAAGATGTTCAAATTGGCCAAATTGGGTCATTTGGTTGTTGAGAAAAATGAAATTCAGAATATTTTAGATTTATTGACATTTTCTGGGAATTTTTGGAATTTTTTGGAATTTTGGGTTATGAAGGGAATATTTTGGTAATTTGGGGGTGTTTAGGGGTAAAAGGCCAAGATACCCATCTTGGCCTTTTGGGTCCTCTACATAGTGGTCTTAGTCAAACCATAACCCTAGGGCTGGTAGGTTTAGGGAATCATCTACATGAGTATCCCAAAAAGATCAAGGGACCTAGGCTAGAAAAATTGAGTTTAGGGTTGTGAGTGATTGTGAGTGTAGTGAGTGTAGTGAGTGTAGTGAGTTCTTTAGCTCCAGACCAACACCTAGGGTCAATCCTAAGGTCCAGCAGTCCTAAGGGTGACTCATCTTGAGTTTCCCTTATAGTGACCTCACCTACTAAGTGCTTAGAGGTTAGGATCAATTTGTGGAACTTCAAGTTGAGTAAAGAAGATGGTAGAATTTCTAATGGTGAGGGTTCCTTATCTAGTTTTCTAAGAATAGTCAATAGAAAAGCCCTATGACTAGACCTCAGGCTACTAAAGAGGAAAAACTAAACCTCAACTAAAAGTGAGGCCAATAGAGGCAAATTAGGGGATTTTAAATTTGGGTTGAAATTGAGTGGAATTGAAGCTTGAGCAAGGCCAATTGTGGGTTCAATTTGGTATTTAGAAGTTTTTTGAAGAGTTTAGGATCCAAATTGAGGCAATTGAGTGGGTCATGGGGTTCAATTGGGTGAGATTGGGTCATATGTTCAAAATTAAGGGTTTCGATTTGAATCAAAATTAAACTCAAAGCATGGGTCAATTAAGCTTGGATTTGATTTGAAATGACCTTAAGCATGATTAATTTGAGTTTAGAATTGAAATTGGGGAAGATTGGGGTCAAATTGATGGACATTTGGGGTGAATTTGGAGAAATTGGGCCTTTAAGGGCAATTTGGGGGTTTTGGTCAAAATGGTCAAATTGATCAAATTGGGTTCAATTGAAGGGTCCAAATTGGTTTTGGGAACATTTGAGATGATTTTGGAGATTTTGGGAGAGTTTGGGCCACCAACGTTATTTTTGTAATTTTGGCAAAATTTGGGGTTAATTTGGCAATTTTGGGTGGTTTTGGACAATTTGAGTATTTTGAAATGGTTTGAAATGATTTTAGATAAAAATTGGGTATTTTGGATGAAATTGAGATTTTTGGCAAAATTTAGGATTTTGGGGTGTTTAAGTAATTTGGGTAGATATGGGAGGCAAAAATCCAAGTTGGATATTTTGGTAAAATTGGGGTGCCAACCACTCTATGTGTGCCATGGACCAATGGAATCCCCATTTGGGTCCTCTATGTACTGGTCCTAGCTAAATCCCAACCTAGGGCTAGTTGGTCTAAGGGACTATTTATATGAGTCTCCCAAAGGATTAAGGGATCAAAGTCAATAAAGTTTGGGCTTGGGGTTATGAGTGAAAGTGAGTGAACTAGCTCCAGAAAAACACCCAGAGTCAACCTTAAGGCCAAGTAGTCCTATGGGGACTCACCTTGAGCTCTCCCATATTGACCTCACCTACTAGGTGCTAGAGGTTAGGACCAATATGTGAAACTTCAAGTTGAGAGAAGAGTTTAGAGTTTCTAATGGTGAGGGTTCCTTTTTCTAGTCCTCTAAGAATAGTCAATAAGGAAGTTCTATGGCTAGACCCTAGGCTACTAAAGAGGAAAAACTAAACCTCAACTAAAAGTGAGGTCAACAAACGCATCTTTCCTTAGTTTAAATAGCAAGCCATAGGACTTCGAGGTTGTTTGTCTAGTGCAACATAAATTTGCACTCTATTTTTAGGCCTTTGCACAATCATGTTGTGCAACATAATTCCTAACTCGTTTTAAGATTCTGAGGTTGTCGTTTGTTACAACATAAACCATCCTATCTTCTAGGTTATTTGTGTGATCGTCTCACACAAATGTAAGCCCTAAATAATAATAAATGACATGATGAAGCATTCAATAATTTTCTTCTCAAAATTGAAGCCAAACAGTAGGATAGCTTGTGAAGTCACCGAGGTTTCCCTCAGGATCATTGACGACCACTAGTTTCTATTCCTTTGGATTATATAACAATGTTCCAAAATTGGGCCTTTCCAATTTAATATTTCTTGGTTAAATCTTTGAAAAGTCCTTTCATTTGGAATTCTTGGAGACAATATTTTCTGATCTAAATTGACCGTTTTCTTAGGTGACTTTGTTCATTTAAGATGTAATTAACTATAGGGGTTTGTCTCTATAGGGAGCTTTAAAAACCTAGGTAATATAAACCATATTTAATCTTCCATATTATATATGAGAACTTTTCTGTCAACATAAAAAGTGATTTTTCGTAGACTAAAATAGATGTCAAAAATTCTTTAGTTTATTTAATCGAGCAACACCAACAAGTAGTGTATCTATCCTTCGAGGTAGATATATTGCTTACGGTATTGTGCTCGATTATTTAAATTATTGCACATANTTATTTAAAGCTTAGGATTTGTTGATCCTTGTTAAAGTTGGTTAAAACTCATTATTTGTTAAATTTAAATTTTACTAGAGTTTTTAAAATTCATGAAAGTTTGATAAATTTTGTTAAAATTTGTTAGAATTTATTTAAGTTTTTTTAAATTAGTTAAAGTTTGTTAAGATCTAATCAAGTTTGTTAAAGTTATTTAAGGTTTTCNGTTAAAATTTGTTAGAATTTATTTAAGTTTTTTTAAATTAGTTAAAGTTTGTTAAGATCTAATCAAGTTTGTCAAAGTTATTTAAGGTTTTTATGGAGTTTAATTAAGGCTTAAATAAATAAATTATATTATTAGGTTTTCTTGGACCTAAATTTGATTAAATTTTGTTAGCTTTGAGGTTTAAATTTTGGTTTGATTTTTAGGGACTCAAAATTGTAGGGTTTGGGCTTGTCAGTTTGAGAATACAAATGGAGATTTGATATTGGGATTGAGGTTTGGATTTTAGCTTGGGGTTGGAATTTTAATTTGAGTTTTGAATTTTGATTTCAATTTTAAGTTTGGATTTGATTTTTGTAATAGGATTTGAGCTTTGCATTTGACCCTAGAGTAGAGGTAGGATAAATAGGAGAGATTTCTAGATGAAGGTGAAGGCTTAACCCTAGAATATACATAACACTAAAAAGGAGGATAAACAGATAAAATAACCTAATTTTTTGGAATAACATCCCCAGTCAAGATGTTCATTGCTTTCAACATTATGAGAGCACTAGGATTCATAGAATATTAACCAAACAAATAATTGGTGATCTCCATCATGACCATGGCTAATCTAAACCTTCATGTTATTTGATGCTTTAGTGTACCTTTGTTTGTAACCATGAGTTACTTCATCCTAGACCACCCACATAATCCAAGGAGGGTAATATTATTTGTTTTATATTCTTAATCCTTAGTACTAGATATGGGTTGCCTAGTGAACTAACCAATGATTCTACAATGGACAACTCCAGGATGTGTATGATCTTTGATTTTACTTCTATGTTGGCTAACATAAGGTATTAAAGATAGAACCTATTTTTTACCTCACTTTTATGAGGGTCCACCCACTCACCTACACATAACCCCAAGATCAAAACTTTGTTTCCTTGGGATTCATAGGGTTAAGCCCATACCATCACCCCATGGTTCAGCTGGTTTAGTGTTTTGGCTCGGTGAGAGATCCAAGCTGACCCCTTTTGGGTAAGACATATCCTGGGTCACATAAGAAACTCAAAACCCTACAGGTCTTTCCATACACCCTGGGAACCACCATGACACTAAAATTTTCATTGAGCAAGGAGCATCTACCCAAATTGATCCCTGGGCTCACCTAAGGCCTTCCCAACCCCGATTGACCCTAAAATCAACCTAAAGGGCCAATACACCAATTTGAACCCTAAGGCTTGATGACACTATGGATAAAAAAATTAAATTGGGTTCAATCTAATTTTAAGTCAATTTTTAACCAATTGACCCCATTTCCACAAAATTAAGCCCTACTCAAGGTGGTCATGACCTCAAACCACTTAGGGGTCAAATTGACACTCTGAGGTCAACCCCCATAATTCACCTGATTATTTAATTAGGTCAATTATGAAAGCATTTTGGGATTAAATTCTTAGACTAAGTCTAAACACACCTTGGTTAGCCTAAAATCTAAAACCCAAGCCAATGGCCTATTTCTCCCATGGCCATCTTTCCCATGGCCCATCCTCATGGGTTACCTATGAGCCAACCATAACACACCAAGATACGTTGGTGACTTAAAAAACCAAATTAAACTAATTCCAAGCACTAAATGGCAAAATTGCACCTTATCATGAGGGGTGAACACATGGCACCCAACTCATGTTCAAATTTTGGGGAGCTAAACCAGGTCATTGTATGTCAAGCCAAACCAAATGTAGTCTTAGCCACCGCACCAAAAGTCTCAACAATCATGTTGAGCCCTTATCACATTGCCTTCTCCACCATTGGTGCCACGATGGTCAACACATCAAAAAATGAAAAAGCTTTGCTCCACTTCCCAAAATCCAAGAAATTCATCTATAAATTTTCTGAAAGGCCACACTAAGCATCCCCATGCCAGCCAAGCCATCTCCTTGGCCTCCTATGGCTATTTAAAGAGGGGACTTGAGAGCCTCCCATGCACAAAAAACTCTATAACTAGTCACTCAAACTCATTGTCTCTGACACCAAAGTTGCTCCTATAGTATAGAGCAGCTTATCTCCATCACATTCTCATACCTTCTTATCCACCAAATTGCCCTAATTTTCCCACTGAAATCTAGAACTTTCCATTTCTCTGACATAAACTCCACCAAAACTCCAACTTAAGCCTTCCAATAAGTTTCACAGGCCCACAAAACCACTCCCTCAATCAAAACCCAAGCTTCTCAAGCCCTTTAACCTACTCCAACACCAACCCGAGCCACCTTTTGGCCTAGCTCATAGCTAGAGCCAATTTTTGATAAAATTGAAGCAAGGAGGAGGTGCACAGCATCAAGGCAATCACCTTTGTCAAGCCTAATCAAGGCTACACCTCTTGGGACAAGGCTTGTATAAAAAATACCTAAATTGAGCCTTAATTTGGTCATTTAAGAAAGAAATGCACAATGCACATCTATCTAGTCGTATAGATAGGTTTTTCTTGATTAGGTGAAGGTGTAGGAATAAATCCCAAACAATTTAGTTGATAATTGGATGAGATATTTGGGTTTAAACATGGATGATTCTCTGTTCTCTGCCCTGTGGGGATGACGAATCGATGTCGTCCATTTCTGTATATTAGAAAGGGACAACAGAGATCGAGCTAGATCATGGAACTATAGGAGAGGAGAACACCAATCCATGGGCTACCTCAACACCCGTGTAGAAAACACAACCAACGAGAAGACGTCACGTAGGAGTTCGGACCGTACGAGGGATAACGCGGTGTCATGTGGATAAGTAGGAAATTCAGTTTATCTTAATTAATTAAATTCAGAAAGTTAAATAAAACTTTAAAAATTATAAATATTTACATAAAAATCATAAAAACAAAATAAAAATACCTCTGGAATGAAGAAACAAAGGGAAAATAATTTAAAAAATAAAAATGATTAACTTATAATTAATATTTAAATAATTAATACTCTAGAGAGTATTTTAATTATTAAAATTTAATTATAAGACAAAAAATAAGAAATTTTGAGGGATATTTTCCTCTGCCTTTGGCAACATTTTATGATTTTTCCAATGCGAGAGGACCACATTTACCTTAAAATGACCAATTTTTTACCAAAACATAATTAGTTTGAAAAATAAGTATAAAATTGAAATAAAATAAAATAAAGGTAAGTTAAAATTTTAAACAAAGAAGTTCAGGATAGTAATTCTAAATCTTAAAATGACAATTTTTAGATTCATGAACTAGGGGTAAAGGTGTAAAAATTGATACTTTACATCTTTGCGCAAATCGACCCCCACATTTAATTCAAAACACTAAATCAACCTTAGGGGCTTAGCCTAATGAGGATTTTAGGGGATTGAAATCAAGATTATGCCTTTAATCATGAAATCACCCTTTATAACCTTGGCTCAACCCAAACTAAACTTGATACAGTTAAACTTGACTTAGGTCCAAACTCAACTTGGACCTAGCCTAAGTACACTTAGATTGTTTCAACCCAATTGATGTCAATCTTGGTTTGACCACCAATTAGATTTAACCTAGCTCAAGTCAAACTAAGGTTTAATCTTGGTCTAACCCAACTTAGACATAGCTCAACTAGACCACTCTAGGTCTAACCCAACTTAGACTTAACTCAACTAAAATCACCCTTGGTCTAATCCAACTTAGACCTAGCACAACTTAAACCCTTCTAGGTTCAACACAGTATAGACCCAACACAACTTGAACGCTTCTAGGTCTTATCCAACTTAGACTTAGTTCAACTTGAACCCTTCTGACTCTAATCAACTAATTTACTAGGTCAACCATACCTAATTCAGATTAATCCAAATCAACTGAAATCAGTAGGTCAACATGACCTAACCTTGGTTAACCCAAATCAACAGAGTTCATCAGGTCAACTCGACCTAACTCTAGTTAACTCTATTCAACTGAAATCATCGAGACAACCCGACCTAACCAGGGTTAACCCAAATCAACTAAATCACATGTTCAAGACGATCTAACTTGGGTTTACCTAAATCAATTGAAATGACCAAGTCAACCTAACCTAACTCGGGTTAACCCAAATTAATTAAATCATCAGGTCAACCCGACCTAACTTGGATTACCCAAATCAACTCAAATCACCAAGTCAACCAAATCTAACTTGGGTTAACCCACATCAACTAAAGCAACGGGTCAAGCTGACTTAACTCGGGTTAACCCAAATCAACTAAATCATCGGGCTAACCCATCCTAACTAGAGTTAACCCAAATCAACTGAAATAGTTGGGTCAATCCAACCTAACTTGGGTTAACCCGAATTAACTCAAATCATCGGGTCAACACAACTCAGGTTTTCCCTAAATCAGCTCACATACTCCAGTTGAGCCCAACCTAACTCAGGCATATCCAAAGTCAACTATGACTTAGATGACTTGAAGTTAAGAAGTGTTTGACTTCTCATACGAGAACAAAAGCACACATAACATCAGTCAGAGACAAGTTGGGCCAAGATACAAATCATTCTATAAGATACAATACAAAATTCACCCTAAAAATCACTAAAACTTAAACTTTAACCATAAAATGCAGCCGAGTTTAAGAAGGTATTTTGAAGGTGAAAACCCATGGCTGCTAAAGTACCTTCTAGTCAATTGTGACTAATAAACCCAAAATCCTAATGACCCCAAGAGAATGGAACCATGGGATCTTGATCGAGTCATTTCAAACATAAAAAATGAAGCAAAAATTTATTAAAATCTAATTTGATAATAAGTCTTAAGCCACTAAAAACTTTAATGAAACCCTAATGAACAATGATCACTTAAGGTAACTTTAACCTTGCTACTCGGGTCTATGAAGATGTCTTGGACGACACAACCCATGGTTGCTAACAAGAATCTTACGGTCAGAGTAGGGTTAACCGTTTCTCAGACTAAATAGATTAAAGAACCAGACAACAATAGGATTACGGAAAGCCATGTACATCTTAACCGGGTTGTCCTCAATAAAAATAAATAGCTAATTCAAAAAATTAAAAAATCATTTTATGCTAACTCTGGTTTGCAGGGCTGTTGATAACAAAAGGTGGACGTTGTTTTCGTTTGTTTTTCTCTCTTTTATTTTAGAAGGAGTCGCCAGCTTGTCGATCGTCGTATACTTCCCCTATTCGAATAAATCTCCCTCCCAAATCAAATTAGTGATTCAAAGAGGAGAGGAATCGAATAAGAAGGGACATACAAAAAAAACGACAAACNATATATATATATATATATATATATATATATATATATATATATATATATATATATATATATATATAAAAGTGACAACACATTGATGGATGCAACAAGTGTCCTCATAGTACTTATTTTAAGTGATTTTAAAGTTATTCTCTGAAAATTCTAATGAACCATAATCAGCACACCCCCATAAAATGAAAGTATTGAACTCTTCACATTCTATTCCACCACTTCTTAAGAGTACATATCTTCTAATGACCGAAATAAGTCAACCTTCTCATAATAGCATGTGATTTTGCCATTGGTAACTTAGCAAGATAAAAATGATCTTGAATCTCCTATGGTTCATAACAATAGAATAAGTTGCCTCCACCATGAAGAAAGTGAAGGTGCCTAAGTGAAAAATAGTCTAGAGTTTATTGGGAGCACTCACGACTACTCCCTGCAGTTGTAGCTTCCTAGCCCCCAAAGAAAGGAAAATTCAAGCTCAATGGTGAACTCTTGTGACTACTCTTCAAAGCATAACCAACAAAGCTTATTGGAGGTCAAAAGAGCCATTTTGATTGAATATGAAAAAACATATCTCTAGACAGACTTGATAGGACAAAATGATTGTTGCGATCCTCTTGTCCCTTTAATCATGTATAGAGGTAAATTATTCTCTTATTCTCTCTTTCTTCTTGTAGTATACTGATGAAGAACAAAAAGAATTAGAAAACAAAATGTATATCTGAAAATAAGCTTTTTTAGAAATTCAAAAAACCCAAATACTAAACAGACCTCACGGGCTTGATGGATTGAGCCACCAGTCATGAACTTAATTGTCTAGTGCTGACAAGTTCAATCATACTCTTTAGCTGTATCTTTGAAAGTTACAAACTAAAAAGCTCCTTATCACTCTGAAGGATAAGTACCTTCCAAGCACGTTAGCATTCCTCCAAGTTTCTTCAAAGTGGCTCGCTAGTTTAATTCTTTAAGTAGCTTCTCTTGTTGAGTCAGCTAATATTTCTTGATTTCTTATTCCATGCACACCTGGACTGATTGGACAAGCTCATCGACAACTACTTGACCACACCATCGAGCTCGCTTGGGAGTATTTTGAGGAAGAATGAATAGAATTCCAGTCTATCGGCCACATATCATAATTTATTAGCAACACGACAATCAATGTCAGTGGTCTTGTCAAGAATGAGTCTGCTCATACTTTGTACTATATGACCTACAATTTCGTTTTATATTTTATTCTTTAGATCTCTGCATGAGTACATACACTCTATAGTATATAAACAATAAGAAAGAGAGAACGAGGGGATCACATCTTGACCGTCAAAAAACTAACTATCCCTCTCTAAGAGCATCTTTCATTTCTTTCCTCTTTCTTTGCAAGGTCTCTCGCAAATGGAACGAGTTCATGAATTATACAAGTTCCCATGTTCCAAAACAAAAACACAAATAAACTTTAATTCTTATATATCTCACACCTTATATTTATTTATAAAAATGTGTATTTTACTTTTTAAAAGTTAATATTATAGCATTTTTGATGTGTCGTAAAAGATTTTAGTTGTTAGATGCATAAACACACAGGAATCAAGTGACATCGATGTAAATGCCCCATTCTTATATATCATTTAAACTTTTTATTTTTTTATAAAATTTACTTTCACTTTTTATTTATCAAATTCAAATTAAATATTAAAACTCACAAAAAAAAATTTTTATTTGCATGATCAATATTTCATCAAAACTATAAAACTTTAATTGGAGCATAAATAAATATTAATAATTAGTACTTATAAGTTTTTTAACTTTATGTCATAGTTAATTTGATTTAATTTATTTGGATAATATAATGTAATGTGCTTCACTATTTGTTTTCCCATCTACGTCTATGTTTTGACAAGACATATCTCAAGTCCATACCATCAAAACGCTGTCTTGTTAAGAACGAGGAAAAGCAAACGAATGAGAAAGCTACAGACCTGTATCATTCAGTGTTAGCCGGCCACACGATCTAATAAAGGTACTTGGTAAATCTCCAATGTGAAAGAGCGTCAACATATTAGTCTAAGCTGGGTCTCATTATATTTATGAAATGTTGCTCTTTAATAAAGTGACACCAATGTGAAAGAATAGATAAGCTAGAGAGAGTCATGGCAGACGACTGCTATAGTGGCATTTGACTAGCAAGAAACATTTGACCTGTAGGAAATGGGAGTTGAGCAAGTTATGCATGTTTTGCAAAGAAGGTAGACTGGAAAGCTTTTGTCAAGCCTATAGTGACAACAATTACTATAGCAAGGATGTGAGTTGCTTATAGAAAGATAGATCAACAAAGGCAAATAAGCTATAATTGGTGGTGGGAGGTTTGGAAGGTTGACCACTGAGAATGGGTTTGCATTATAACATGCTTTATGTTTGTAAGATCTATTGAGAATAATTTTGTTAGCTAATAGAGTTGTTGGTTGAGGTTTTTTTGGATCTAAATGCTCAGGAAGAAGGATATGGTGCCTAGGTTCTTTAGTTGGGACCTCAGTGATCGACCTTGATAAGTAGGTACATGTTGACATGATGATATGTAAGAAAAGAGTTAGAAGTTAAACTAGTTTAAAACTCGCATTATAGTAGGTGTCTAGAGAAGATGGCAAATCATTGGGCTTTCTTTAAGAGACAGACATGGTAAGGTAGCTGGGGATTAAAGAAGCTAATGGCGTATTTCATGTACATGATTTCATGTAACAAGCCATGTAGGATTGCATTGGAGATTACTTGAAGACTGTTCTAGTTTAGGTGAAGGGAAATTGAGAGTAAAATACATATTATAAATTTTTTTTTTTTTTTGGAAATTTGATCGAAGGTGTCAATATAATCAAAGCCATGCTCTTATTAATAACCTTAGGCTACTAAATGGTTCTTATGATGAGCAAGGATTTAATTTGATATGAGTTCATATTGAATTCCCATGATAACTATCACAGTTTGATAAGGGGGTAATGGTACTAGGATTTCTATCTCATGCAATGGTAGAGCTAAGAACTCTTGCAACATGGTTTTAATTTTAGATAAGCAGGTGAGATCATATCACAAAGTTTTAATGTTATANAAATACATATTATAAGTTTTTTTTTTTTTTTTTTGGAAATTTGATTGAAGGTGTCAATATAATCAAAGCCATGCTCTTATTAACAAACCTAGGCTACTAAATGGTTCTTATGATGAGCAAGGATTTAATTTGTTATGAGTTTCATATTGAATTTCCATGATAACTATCACAGTTTGATAAGGGGGTCATGGTACTAGGATTTCTATCTCGTGCAATGGTAGAGCTAAGAGNACCTAAACATAACCCCAAGATCAAAACTTTGTTTCCTTGGGACTCATAGGGTTAAGCCCATACCATCACCCATGGTTCGGTTGGTTTAGTGTTTTGGCCCGGTGAGAGATCCAAGCTGACCCCTTTTGGGTAAGACATATCCTGGGTCACATAAGAAACTCAAAACCCTACGGGTCTTTCCATACACCCTGGGAACCACCATGACACTAATATTTTCACTTAGCAGAAAGCATCTACCCAAATTGATCCCTGGGCACACTTAAGGCTTTCCCAACCCCGATTGACCCTAAAACCAACCTAAAGGGCCAATACGCCCATTTGACTCCCAATGCTTGATGACACTATGGATGAACAAATTAAATTGGGTTCAACCTAATTTTGAGTCAATTTTTAACCAATTTACTCCATTGCCACAAAATTAAGACCTATTCAAGGTGGTCATGACCTGAGACCACCTAGGGGTCAAATTGACACCCTAAGGTCAACCCCCATAATTCACCTGATTATTTAATTAGGTCAATTATGAAAGCCTTTTGGGATTAAATTCTTAGACTAAGTCTAAACACACCTTGGTTAGCCCAAAATCCAAAACCTATGCCCATGGCCCATTTCTCCCATGGCCATCTTTCCCATGGCCCATCATCACGGGTTACCTATGAGACAACCATAACACACCAAGATACATTGGTGACATAAAAAACCAAATTAAACTAATTCCAAGCACTAAATGGCAAAATTGCACCTTATCATGAGCGGTGAACACATGGCACCCAACTCAAGTTCAAATTTTGGGGAGCCAAACCAGGCCATGGTATGTCAAGCCAAACCAAATGTAGTCTTAGCCACCCCACCAAAAGTCTCAACAATCATGTTGAGCCTGTCACATTGCCTTCTCCACCATTGGTGCCACCATGGTCAACACATTAAAAAATGGAAAAGCATGGCTCCACTTCCCAAAATCCCAGAAATTCATCTATAAATTCTCTGAAAAGCCACACTAAGCATCCCCATGCCAGCCAAGCCATCTCCTTAGCATCGTATGGCTATTTAAAGAGGGGACCTGAGAGCCTCCCATGCACATCAAACTCTCTAACTAGTCACTCAAACTCCTTGTCCCCGACACCAAAGTTGCTCCCATAATATAGAGCAGCTTATCCCCATCACATTCTCATACTTTCTTATCCACCACATTGCCCTAATTTTCCCACTGAAATCTAGAACTTTCCATTTCTCTAACATAAACTCCACCAAAACTCCAACTTAAGCCTTCCATAAGCTTTACAGGCCAACAAAACCACTCCCTCAATCAAAACCCAAGCTTCTCATGCCCTTTAACCTACTTCAACACCAACCCGAGCCACCTTTTGGCCTATCTCATATCTAGAGCCAATTTTGGATAAAATTGAAGCAAGGAGGAGGTGCATGGCATCAAGGCAATAGTCTTTGTCAAGCCCAATCAAGGCTACACCTCTTGGGACAAGGCATGTATAAAAAATACCTAAACTGAGCCTTAATTTGGTTCTTTATGAAAGAAATACACAATGCACATCTATCTAGTTGTATAGATAGGTTTTTCTTGATTAGGTGAAGGTGTAGGAATAAATTCCAAGCAATTTAGTTGATAACTGGATGAGATATTAGGGTTTAAACATGGATGATTCTCTGTTCGCTGCCCTGTGGGGATGACGAATCGATGCCGTACATTTCTGTGTATTAGAAAGGGAAAACATAGATCGAGCTAGACCATGGAACTATAGGAGAGGAGAACACCAATCCATGGGCCACCTCAACAGCTACGTAGAAAACACAACCAACGAGAAGACGTCGCGTAGGAGTTCGGACCATACGAGGGATAACCTGGTGTCGTGTGGATAAGTAGGAAACTCAGTTTTTCTTAATTAATTAAATTCAGAAAGTTAAATAAAACTTTAAAAATTATAAATCATTAAATAAAAATCATAAAACCAAAATAAAAATACCTCTGGAATGAAGAAACAAAGGGAAAATAATTAAAAAAAAATAAAAATGACTAACTTATAATTAATATTTAATTAATTAATACTCTAGAGAGTATTTTAATTATTAAAAATTAATTATAAGACAAAAAATAAGAAATTTTGAGGGATATTTTCCTCTACCTTTGGCAACATTTTATAATTTTTCCAAGGCCAGAGGATGACATTTACTTTAAAATGACCAATTTTCTACCAAAACATAATTAGTTTGAAAAATAAGTATAAGATTGAAATAAAATAAAAAAAAAGGTAAGTTAAAATTGAAATAAACAAAGAAGTTCAGGATAGTAATTCTAAATCTTAAAATGACAATTTTTAGATTCAGGAACTAGGGGTAAAGGTGTAAAAATTGATACTTTACACCTTAGCGCAAATTGACCCCCACATTTAATTCAAAACACTAAATCAACCTTAGGGGCTTAGCCTATTGAGGATTTTAAGGGATTGAAATCATGATTATACATTTAATCATGAAATAACCCTTTATAACCTTGGCTCAACCCAAACTAAACATGATACAATTAAACTTGNAAAAAAAAAGGTAAGTTAAAATTGAAATAAACAAAGAAGTTCAGGATAGTAATTCTAAATCTTAAAATGACAGTTTTTAGATTCAGGAACTAGGGGTAAAGGTGTAAAAATTGATACTTTACACCTTAGTGCAAATTGACCCCCACATTTAATTCAAAACACTAAATCAACCTTAGGGGCTTAGCCTAATGAGGATTTTAGGGGATTGAAATCATGATTATGCATTTAATCATGAAATCACCCTTTATAACCTTGGCTCAACCCAAACTAAACATGATACAATTAAACTTCACTTAGGTCCAAACTCAACTTGGACCTAGCCTAAGTAGACTTACATTGTGTCAACCCAATTGATGTCAATCTAGGTTTGACCACCAGTTAGATTTAACCTAGCTCAAGTCAAACTAAGTTTTAATCTAGGTCTAACCCAACTTAGACATAGCTCAACTAGACCACTCTAGGTCTAAGCCAACTTAGACATAGCTCAACTAAAATCACCTTGGTCTAATCCAACTTAGACCTAGCACAACTTAAAACCTTCTAGGTCTAACACAACATAGACCCAACACGACTTGAACGTTTCTAGGTTTAATCCAACTTAGAGTTAGTTCAACTTGAACCCTTCTGACTCCAAATCAACTAATTTACTAGGTTAACCCTACCTAATTCAGATTAATCCAAATCAACTGAAATCACTAAGTCAACATGACCTAACCTAGGTTAACCCAAATCAATAGAGTTCATCAAGTCAACTCGACCTAACTCAAGTTAACCCTAATCAACTGAAATCGCCGAGACAACCCGACCTAACCAGGGTTAACCCAAATCAATTAAATCACATCTTCAACCCGATCTAACTTGCATTTACCTAAATCAATTGAAATGACCAAGTCAACCTAACCTAACTCGGCTTAACCCAAATTAACTAAATCATCAGGTCAACCCGACCTAACTTGGATTACCCAAATCAACTCAAATCACCAAGTCAACCAGATCTAACTTGGGTTAACCTACATCAACTAAAGCACCAGATCAAGCTAACTTTACTCAAGTTAACCCAAATCAACTAAATCATCGGGCCAACCCGACCTAATTAGAGTTATTCAAAATCAACTGAAATAGTTGGGTCAATCCAACCTAACTTGGGTTAACTTGAATTAACTCAAATGATCGGGTCAACACGACCTAACTTAGGTTTTCCCTAAATCAACTCACATACTTCAGTTGAGTCCAACCTAACTCAGGCAGATCCAAAGTCAACTATGACTTAGATGACTTGAAGTTAAGAAGTGTTCGACTTCTCATACGAGAACAAAAGCACACATAAGATTAGTCAGGGACAATTTGGGCCAAGATACAAATCATTCTATAAGATACAATATAAAATTCACCCTAAAAATCACTGAAACTTAAACTTTAACCATAAAATGCAGCCGAGTTTGAGAAGGTATTTTGAAGGTGGAAACCCATGGCTGCTAATAAAGTACCTCCTAGTCACTTGTAACTAATCAACCCACAAATCCCAATGACCCCAAGAGAATGGAACCATTGGATCTTGATCGAGTCATTTCAAACATAAAAAATGAAGCAAAAAATTATTAAAATCTAATTTGATAATAAGTCTTAAGCCACTAAAAACTTTAATGAAACCCTAATGAACAATGATCACTTAAGGTAACTTTAACCTTGCTACTCGGGTCTACGAAGATGTCTTGGACGACGCAACCCATGGTTGCTAACAAGAATCTTACGGTCAGAGTAGGGTTAATCGCCTCTCAGACTAAATAGATCAAAGAACCAGACAACATTGGAATTACGGAAAGCCATGTACATCTTGACCGGGTTGCCCTAAATAAAAATAAATAGCTAATTCAACAAATTAAAAAATCATTTTATGTTAACTTTGTTTTGCAGGGCTGTTGAAGACAAAAGGTGGACGTCACTCTAGATTTACTTTGCATGTTATTAAGGTGTGCTAAATCTATTTTGCAGGGATGGTCATTCAAACTAATTAAAACATGAAGTGAAGGATGAACTTCAACTAAACCATTAACAACAAAATACGCAACCCTACACCAAAATTCACCCCATACCCTAAATTCAACAAATTTAAACCCATATGCCAAGTCCAATTTCACCAAATTTATTCCCAAACATCATCATGATGGATTCAATTCCTCATGAAATTCACCATGATTAATTTTCAATACCATTTACTTTAAATCAAAAGCCCAAATTAGAGCCTAAAATCAACCCTTCATAACCCATCCTAAAAGCCCACTAAACCAAGTCCAAAATCCAAATTCACTTCAAATAAAAGCCCACATGATAAATTTCAACCATATATGATTAAATAAATCAAACATGAGGTCCAAAATTTCATGATTAATCAACCAAAAGTTGGATTAATGAAAATATTTTCAAAGGGTTGAAATTTTCACCTCCTTAATGCAAGCCATGTAGTCCATGCACGAGCCTTAGGCAAGCAATATGGCTTCATCCAAGCGCTAGGGAAGCCAAGGAGCCATGCATGAGCCTCATGCAAGCAACTTTGCCACTTATGGCTAAAG
>JXCR01148541.1:62921-73333 GCA_002079205.1 Phalaenopsis hybrid cultivar | reverse complement strand
TTTCTTGCGTTAGGTGAGCTGATCGCATGCTAGTATTAGGTGAATTACTATATAATCGGCCGATGAAATCTAGCTGTTTTTGTCATGTTGCGCGCATAGCTCCTTTTTTAATTTTATAATTTTTTAATGGATCGTATGAAATGAACTAAATTTATGCATAGATTTGATAATTTTGTCTCATTCTACTATAATCCCTAATGTTTGTTAATTCTCAATCGAATCAAGTACCATCTGCAGATAATCTTGTGCGGACTTTTATCTTTTCATGAATGCTATCTTAAAAAAAGCTTATTTTAACTATAGCTCATCATGAGTATGATAAGGGATATCATTTTCGATATAATAACTTCTATGAGAAATGCTGACATAGATCTGAAGAGAATAGTTAAAACAGTATCTACTGATATCACTAAAAACATTGTGAAAATAATTTTATGAGAAGATTTTATTGAAAACGTTCAAAAACATCAAGAAAGTAAAAATAAAATTTATNCCACTAAACCAAGTCCAAAATCCAAATTCACTTCAAATAAAAGCCCACATGATAAATTTCAACCATATATGAATAAATTAATCAAACATGAGGTCCAAAATTTCATGATTAATCAACCAAAAGTTGGATTAATGAAAATATTTTCAAAGGGTTGAAATTTTCACCTCCTTAATGCAAGCCATGTAGTCCATGCACGAGCCTTAGGCAAGCAATATGGCTTCATCCAAGCGCTAGGGAAGCCAAGGAGCCATGCATGAGCCTCATGCAAGCAACTTTGCCACTTATGGCTAAAGAAGGAGGCTCTTTCATGTTTCCCCATAGTACTTAACCACACCCAAGCTTCAATCCAAACCATTATTAAGTCATAATCTCTTGGATAAGGACTTGACCACCCAAGCCCCCATGTTGGCCACCAGGTCAAGCCATCTTGGGAGTGACCCAAACCCATTCCCATGAGCCAAACCCCAGTCAAACCCAAAAGTGACCCAATCCATGTTCCCTTTAAATCCAACACTTGGACACCTGTCACCACACCATTGACTTCTCAACTCTCCACCCCTAAGCTCACAAAGGTGAATGGTGACCGCCCATGGCCCGATTGACCACCTCGGCGGCCGACAAACTCAAATCTGAAAGGCTAACCATGGCCAAAACGTAAACCCCTCTAACGTGGCTCACTCCCATTGGGCCACTATTTTCCCTCCACATAAGCACCNACAGACCGTAGACTATCCCGAGTCAAGCAGGTGGACACCCTGTACTCGAGACATAAAAAATTGATGCCAACAGACGTCACTCTAGATTTACTTTGCATGTTATTAGGTTGTGCTAAATCTATTTTGCAGGGATGGTCATTCAAACTAATTAAAAGATGAAGTGAAGGATGAACTTCAACTAAACCATTAACAACAAAATACACAACCCTACATCAAAATTCACCCCATGCCCTAAATTCAACAAATTTAAACACATATGCAAGTCCAATTTCATCAAATCTATTCCCAAACATCATCATGATGAATTCAATGCCTCATGAAATTCACCATGATTAATTTTCAATACCATTTACTCTAAATCAAATGCCCAAATTATAGCCCAAAATCAACCCTTCATAACCCATCCTAAAACCCCACTAAACCAAGTCCAAAATCCAAATTCACTTCAAATAAAAGCCCACATGATAAATTTCAACCATATATGATCAAGTTAATCAAACATGATGTCCATAATTTCATGATTAATCAACCAAAAGTGGGATTAATGAAAATATTTTCAACGGGTTGAAATTTTCACCTCCTTAATGCAAGCCTTGTAGGCCATGCACGAGCCTTAGGCAAGCAATATGGCTTCATCCAAGCCCTAGGGAAGCCAAGGAGCCATGCATGAGCCTCAAGCAAGCAACTTTGCCACTTATGGCTAAAGGAGAAGGCTCTTTCATGTTCCCCCAAAGTACTTAACCACACCGAAGCTTCAATCCAACCCATGATTAAGTCATAATCTCTTGGATAGGGACTTGACTACTTAAGCCCCCACGCTGGCCACCAGATCAAGCCATCTTGGGAGTGACCCAAACCCATTCCCATGAGCCAAACCCAAGTCAAACCCAAAAGTGAACTAAACCATGTTCCCTTTAAATCCAACACTTGGACACTTGTCACCACAACATTGACTTCTCAACTCTCCACCCCTAAGCTCACACAGGTGGATGGTGACCGGCCATGGCCCGGTTGACCACCTCGGCAGCCGGCAAACCCAAACCTGAAAGGCTACCCATGGCCAAAACCTAAACCCATCTAATGTAGCTCACTCCCATTGGGCCACTATTTTCCCTCCACATAAGCACCATTCTCCACCCACTGGCCAGTCAAATTAAACCTTACTTCTTGGACTATAAATACACAATCCCCTCATGGACATAGGGTTGAAGCACACAACCTTGGGGAAACTCTATCAAAATATTTCCAAACATCCATTACACTCATACAAAGCTCATCCCAATCATTTTTTCGCTCTTCTTCCTTACTGAGAAACCTTAATTTAAAAGCTCAAAACTAGAACTTTTTTTGACAATCCACTAAACACCCTGGTACTCCAAACTAGTCCTTTCAAAAGCTTCCCCATAACCTAAAATCACTTTCCCAATCGAAAGCCTCCTTTCCCGAGCCCTCTCTCATAGCCCTATACCACAACTATTCCACCATTTGGTCTAGATCATACTTAGACCCATCCACTGAGCAAATCAACACTTGGAGGAGGTTTGTGGGATCAAGCTCGAGCTTCTCAACCCATCTAATTGAAGCCTTACGTCTTAGACGATGGCATAGCTCAAAAAATCCCATTCTGCTTCAGTTTAGTCTTTTATGAAGAGAATGAACAATCCATGTCTACCTAGCCAGATAGATGCAAAATAATTGAACTTCTTGAAAATCTTCAAATACTTTCCATTATTATGAGAAGCAACCAAAGTTCCAAAAAGACCAAAGAAGACTAACTTATGAGATTTAATTATATTAACAAGTCTATTAGAGGTATCTATATCATCAATACCTCTAATATTCCAAACCATACACATAATCAATAAAAATTAACTTTCTCCCTCTAGTCTTCCTAGAAGGGACCTCAAAATATTTTTCCTTGCTTTTTCATAAACCACAACTTTGAGCCAAAGCTGCCTCAGGATTAAAGTTGCATGATACATGCACGTACATACACCATCATCTTCTAATATATGTTAGGAAATGACCAACTTTTCCCTAATCTTCAACAAAAGTTGGATATTGGGCTCTTGTGATAGCATCCACTAAAAATATCTAGCTCCGTAGTCTCCTATCAAACTTTCACCAAGATCTTAAAACACTAACCTAATGGGCATTGCGACAACATCTCAGTACTAGCTCTCACAAATCTTGTGCTCTACACTTGAACAAAGCCTATCAAAGTTGATTATTATTTCATCAAGGATGGGAGTGAATCCAATTACATCACATTTCAACACAATTTCACTCAGTATGAAATAGCTAACATCTTCACCAAATCAGTGCCAACGAACTTATTCGTCCATGCTCATGACAAGTTGCTACTTAAAGACAGACTTCCAACTTGCAGTGATCCAAGATGATAACATAGTCTACAATAATCACTCCAAATAATAGCAAACTGCTACCCATGCATAATCATTACATATATTGCCTCACTTCCATCCATTAGACAGGAATTAGTACAAAGTGCTTGTACTATAGGATCCTTTGCTCTCCCAACAACCTTATGTATACGTGGCGCCTATATATACATCCCACCATACTTCATTTAAACTATATATAATTTACAGAAAGTAAAGTTTTCTTCAACCCTTTTAGTCTTTGCACTCGTTTTCTATACTCACCCACGCCTCAAGTCATCTGTACTTTCCTGTAAACCTGTATTCCTTTTACAGAACATAAAGTCTCCTTCAGCCATTCTACTCTTTGTTTCATTTTCTAGACTCAGCGTCACCTGATGTCATTCATTAGTAAATAAACCAAAGGAAAAAAATTCCAAATTATTACACTTTGGCTTGACATACAAAGAATAACGATTATAAACAATAAAATATTATATCCTTAAACAAATCATGGCCCCAACTTCCGCAAAATAAAACAACGATGACCAATTGCATTGAAGGGGAATGAATGTGCTTTGACCAAAAGAAATCAAAATCAAATGAAAATAATACATATTAAAAAAAGGCAAAGTTAATAACATCAAAGCATGCACACGTTGCCAAACTATATCCAATTAGAGAAAACAACGCTAAAGGATGAAAAAATATTACGTCAGGACTCCAAATATAGAGGTACGTTCGGATTTCAATAGTCGTTATGTAATGGAAATATTTTATCAGTGTTATTTTTGGAAAATGAAATATTATTAGAATATTTCCTCACTTTACTTGATTTGTGGCTGCTATTCCAATAATATTGTGAGAATTGAAATAACAAGGGGAATATACTAAATAATACAGTTACAAATCAAGCAACGAGAGGGAATATTCCAATAACACCGTAAAATAATCAAACAACACTACATAATACTCGAATAACAATTCATTTTTTATAAATAACGCTGATGGAATATTCTTGTAACATAGCAGTATAATACAACGATTATTAGAATTCGAACGTACATCTACGTTCGGAGAGTCCTGCCGTAATATTGGTAAAACAAGCTAAATCTCTAAACAGCTGAGGAAATTTGCAAAATCATCCGCTTACAAAGTCCAAAAAACACCAATAAAAAATGTAAACGCAAAGCACACATACGCCCAAATGCGACCAACTCCTAGCTAGACCATAAAAACAGCCAAACATCCGGACATATTCAAACACTTCTAGACCCTCTACTTTCTCTCTTCTCCTTTGGTGAACGGAAACCGGGGGCAGAAAGAAAGCGAAAGTGGATCGAAGGCATGGGAAGAGGCCACTTTCTACGACGGCAAAGGAAGAGAAAGAGATAGAAGGCCAACACATGTCTACACACTACACTTCCTCACGTGCAGACCACGACACTTCAGCCATGGTTTCTGCCCTAGCTCACGTTATCGCCGGCGGCTCCACTTCCGGCGAAGAACAAAGCCAGGCAGCAACTTCTCCGGCGGCGGCCAGTGGTGGGTCGACGGTGAGGGATCCCAACCAGCCTTCGGATGAACAAGGTAGAGATTCTTCATAAAAACCCTTGCTTTGGTTGTTTCTCCTTGAAACTTGAAACCCTAATTTTATAATAATTTATCCTGATGACGTTTTCAATGAATTCTTGGACAATTTCTTGCGTTAGGTGAGCTGATCGCATGCTAGTATTAGGTGAATTACTATATAATCGGCCGATGAAATCTAGCTGTTTTTGTCATGTTGCGCGCATAGCTTCTTTTTTAATTTTATAATTTTTTTTTATGGATAGTATGAAATGAACTAAATTTATGCATAGATTTGATAATTTTGTCTCATTCTACTATAATCCCTAGTGTTTCTTAATTCTCAATAGAATCAAGTACCATCTGCTGATAATCTTGCGCGGAGTTTTATCTTTTCATGAATGTTATCTTAAAAAAAACTGATTTTAACTGTAGTTCATCATGAGTATGGTAAGGGATATCATTTTCAATATAATAACTTCTATGAGAAATGCTGACATGGATCAGAAGAAAAGAGTTAAAACATTATTTACTAATATCACTAACAACATTGTGAAAATAATTTTATGAGAAGATTTTATTGAAAACGTTAAAAAACATCATGAAAGTTAAAAAAAAAAAAATTATTGGTTTCAACCTCACGACATAGAAAGACTATATTCCAACTATGAACAAATTCCTAAGATTTTAGGAGGAATGGGAATTGTAATCCTTAAATTGATATATATTTTTAATACAGTCTATAAACTGCATCTCATATGAGGGATTCNTATCAACAAATTCCTAAGATTTTAGGAGGAATGAGAATTGTAATCCTTAAATTGATATATATTTTTAATACAGTCTATACTGCATCTCATATAAGGAATTGCTCCATATAGTTTTTTGATATATATTATTTATATGTGGATGAAGGAAACGAGAGGAGAAGACAGTATAGAGGAGTGAGGCAAAGACCATGGGGAAAATGGGCAGCAGAAATTAGAGATCCGAAGAAGGCTGCAAGGGTGTGGCTGGGGACATATGACACGGCGGAGGGAGCTGCAATCGCTTATGATCAGGCTGCACTCCAGTTCAAGGGAACTAAAGCTAAGCTCAACTTCCCGGAAAGAGTCCAAGGCCGGACTGAGCTAGGGTTCGTGGTGAGTCGAGGGATTCCGGCGAGGAGGCCGAAGCAAGTTGCCACATTGCAGCCATCTCTATACCCGGATTTACTGCAGTATGCTCAGATTCTCCAGAGTGGAGAAGAAGATCATCAGAATGATAGAGAGGTTTTCACGTTAGAGTCTTCTTCTGCAATTGCACAGACTTCATCATCCTCGATTTCGTTTGCAGGATTGTCAGGGATGGAAAGTTCTGCGAGGCCAAACTTGATGCTGAATTTTGGAAGCAAGGAATCTGGTTCTGGTTGTTGGGCGAAGGAGGATGAAGGTGGTGGTAGGGATAGCGGGAGGTAAAAAGGTAAATTTGAAATTTTGAGTAATGTGTGACNAGCTAAGCTCAACTTTCCGGAGAGAGTCCAAGGCCGGACTGAGCTAGGGTTCGTGGTGAGTCGAGGGATTCCTACGAGGAGACCGAAGCAAGTTGCCACCTTGCAGCCCTCTCTATACCCGGATTTACTGCAGTATGCTCAGATTCTCCAGAGTGGAGATGAAGATCATCAGAATGGTAGAGAGGTTTTCACGTTGGAGTCTTCTTCTGCAATTGCACAGACTTCATCATCCTCGATTTCGTTTGCAGGATTGTCAGGGATGGAAAGTTCTGCGAGGCCAAACTTGATGCTGAATTTTGGAAGCAAGGATTCTGGTTCTAGTTGTTGGGCGAAGGAGGATGAAGGTCGTGGTAGGGATAGCGGGAGGTAAAAAGGTAAATTTAAAATTTTGAGTAATGTGTGATGGGTGAGAGTGAGTATTGTTAATTTTGCAATGGATATCAGATTTATTAACTCAGATCAAGAGGTAAGTAAATATATATATTTTTGTTGTTTATGCATGTTTTAGTATATAATCATGTTATATGTACTTTTAACACTCTTTGGGGGTAAATAATGGGGTGTATTTGATTGAGGCTTATGTTAGTAGGCTATTAGATTTGGGATTATGATAATTGCATGTTTGATTTTTAATTAAATTTATTTAGGAAAAGCTAAATTTGATTATGCTCTTATTCATATTCAAGTTTCTTCTTGGTTGTTTTCATTGACCCTTTGAGCAATGAAAACAACTCTTTTGGATTATTTGATTAATATTGAGGTTTTTCTTCTAGTTCCCACACAATCTCTAGGAAGCTCTCACATGAAAGCTAGGGTTTTTTTTGGCTGCAAGCATATTTAGATTAAATTGGACTTAATAAATCTTGTAAATTTGGATTTTGTAAAACATGAGGTAGATGAATCCAATTTTTTTTTGGTATGGTTGAAGTTAACTTTTGCTCGGTCTCTTCGAAGAAGTAGAACAACTGCCGGAGTTCCCTCTTCATTTCAACTAAATCTATTGAATTGACCAATTCTATGGACTTAGTACGATAGGATTTACAACAAAAAAAAAAAGTCTGAATGCGTCATCAAGTTTAATGAGCACAAATTTTTCCATTTGGCCGGATATGCTAAATCCAACCTAAATTTTACAGGAAACAAGTGAAACTCTTTCAATAGTTCCATCATAGAATGAGATTGCCCATTTCCATTTTGAAATGGTAATTTTTTTAACATTTTTCCAACACAACATCCGGGGACATTCCCAAAACTCTCCATTGCCAAACATATATTTTCCCAATATGAAGTTGAAAACCTTCTCAAAAGAAGCCTTAGTTTCATAAAATACTCTCAACACCTAATTAAAACATATTGATTCATCCTTGGTAAGATAAAACTTTTACCCAAGCCCCAATCATCAAATTCTTATAGCCAATTCTACTACATCTATTTCATTAAAATAATGCTTTTTCTAGAGGTTGTGATTCGTTTAATTATGCTCATTCTGAGCTGAGAATGGTGAATAAACTTAATTTTATAAATATGTGTGTGTGAACAAAGCCAAAGAAGGATGACCAAATAAAATGAAGACTCTTTAAAAGTCACTCCCATTGAGAAGGTTCACCAGCCACAAAGTAGATCTCAAGATTAGTAAGATCAAGATCTCTTTTCAATAATTACTGTTTTTTACAATCAAATTTCCCTAGCATAATTCAATAATTACTGTTTATTTCACTTTACAGGGACCCTAATCAACTAGAGTTTTGTGTTTTTTCATCTTATTTTCTGCTGCTACTACAAGGATTAATTCTTCATGAGTTTTACTTGTATGTTATGGCACTTAGAGTTCTTGGTTTCTGCTGCTGCTACAAGGACTAATTCTTCATGAGTTTTACTTGTATGCTATGGCACTTAAGAGTCCTTGGGGGTTGCCTTCCATCCACGGCTCTTTTATAAGCTGCAGGAACCTAGACTCACTTAGAACTTCAAGCAAGGTATCTTTGTATAATCCATCATTCTAATGAAATTTATTTGATCCGACAATCGTTTTGGTTTTTTTTTAAAAAAGGGTGTTGCAGCCTAAGTTGAACAATTTTCTCCAAAAGCAAATAACTTTTGGGTGAATGAAATGAAGTAAAATGAGCCTACAATTTTTTATCTGAGGGTGATTACCTAATATTAATCTGTTATAAGACATTATTTGTGAGTAAATATAATTTAATGAAATTTAGCTTTGATTTTATTTAAACTTACTTTATTAAACAAAATTATAGTTTAATCTATGCTGAGTTAAATAGATTATAAAAAATTAAATTTAATGAGTAATATTGATGCTAAGTTTATTTTAATTTAACTTTTTTAATTATCATTTGAGATTAGCTTAAGTGTCTCAGTTTAAGATAACTTTCTATCTAATTCATCTCTTAGATCTAAGGGTGTAAACGAGCTGAACACGAGGAAGAGCAGACTTAGGTCGTGTTTGGCTCGTTAAAAAATATTACTATTCGATTTCAGCTCGTTTATATTTTAAACAAAAATTAATGTGTTCGTGTTCGGCTCGTTTGCTTAACGAGTCGAATATGAGTTGTTCGCGAACAAAGTCTTTTTGACAACCCTAATCTCTCAACGGTAATTAAAATATCATATAAATATAAAATAATATATTTTTATTCTACATTTTTACTTAATAATTTTAATTGATTATAAATTTTTGTAGACTTGCATTCAATTAANTGAAAACGCCGCCCGCACTTATAAGCTGCCCCAAACGGACCCTAAATTTTATAAATATGTGTGTGTGAACAAAGCCAAAAAAGGATGACCAAATAAAACGGAGACTCTTTAAAAGTCAGTCCCATTGAGAAGGTTCACCAGCCACAAATTAGATCCCAAGATTAGTAAGATCAACATCTCTTTTCAACAATTGCTGTTTTTTGCAATCAAATTTCCCTAGCATAATTCAATAATTACTGTTTATTTCACTTTACAGGGACCCTAATCAACTAGAGTTTTGTGTTTTTTCATCTTATTTTCTGCTGCTGCTACAAGGATTAATTCTTCATGAGTTTTACTTGTATGCTACAAGGATTAACTGTTTTATAAGCTGCAGGAACCTAGACTCACTTAGAACTTCTAGCAAGGTATCTTTGTATAATCCATCACTCTAATGAAATTTATTCGATCCGACAATCGATTTGGTTTTAGAAAAAAAAAAAGGGTGTTGCAGCCTAAGATGAACAATTTTCTCCAAAAGCAAATAACTTTTGGGTAAATGAAATGAAGTAAAATGAGCCTACAATTTCTTATCTGAGGGTGATTACATAATATTAATCTGTTATAAGAAATTATTTGTGAATAAATATAATTTAATGAAATTTAGGTTTGTTTTTATTTAAATTTACTTTATTAAACAAAATTATAATTTAATCTATGCTGAGTTAAATAGATTATAAAAAGTTTAATTTAATGAGTAATATTGATGCTAAGTTTATTTTAATTTAACTTTTTTAATTATCATTTGAGATTAGCTTAAGTGTCTCAGTTTAAGATAACTTTCTATCTAATTCATCTCTTAGATCTAAGGGTGTAAATGAGCTGAACATGAGGAAGAGCGGGCTTAGGTCGTGTTCGGCTCGTTAAAAAATATTACTGTTCGTGTTCAGCTCGTTTGTATTTAAACAAAAATTAATGTGTTCGTGTTCGACTCGTTTGTTTAATGAGTCGAACATGAGCTGTTCAAGAACAAATAGTCTTTTTGATAACCCTAGTCGCTCAACGGT
>JXCR01148541.1:44140-62803 GCA_002079205.1 Phalaenopsis hybrid cultivar | reverse complement strand
ATGTACGCACATAAATGTGCAAGGTATCGTCCTTATCCAAATTGTTATATTATCATAAAAATTCTATAAGAATTTCATCCCAGACCGACATTTATTTATGCGGATAAATCTACTCAATATCTTCCACCGCTACTCCAGACGCATCATTCGCTTTTTAAGGTTAAAGCTTTATCCACGCGAGTCGACAGAACAAAGCGGGGAGACTTATGGCAGCACGCGTACGTCCACGTGGCCGACGAAGAATCCTTCGTGGGTGGGACCCTAAATATGGCTGACGTGGAATCAGGAAAAAAGCGTGGAATGGTTGATGGATGGATGGATGGATGGATGGATGGGAAGCATAATTGGTAGCGGCTTGTGGGCCCCACTGAAGTCGGGAGACGTGGAATGCTTTACGAATCGGTGCATAAAGGAGCGCGAACCCGTACTTTCGGCTCCAACGTCAATCTTTGCGGCTCCGACCCCATGCTTTTTCCCATGCGAAGTCGCCCATAATTTTTTTTGTTTTTTTTTTTATGGGCTAAATATTCCGCTGGGGTTAAAAATTAAGTCATGATGAGCACCCAATGTGCAATATTCAGAAAGTAGAGTGGAAGAATGTGCTTTCCTTCTGGATCAGATTCTTCCGGAACAAACTCAAATTAAATATGGAGAAGATTTCTAGCAACCATTCCAATGGTTTGGTTTGACTTTTGGTTTAATGGATCAAGTCAGCAAGTGTGTGGATGAGCAATTCGATTAGATAACTCAATTGGTGTTTTGGTTTGGTCAATTTGATGATCTTGTTTGACTGACCAGTTCAATGAATAAGTTTGGCTCGTATTTGGTGGATCAATGCGGTCAATCAATTTAGCGAACTAGTTTGGCTAACTTATACCGCCATATGGCTACATGCCCGCTATTTTAGTTTTATTTTAAACAATATTTTTTTTATATTATGGGTTGTAGATTAGAGAGTGCATGTATTTCAGGCTGTTCAAGAACATATAAATAGGGGAGGTTATCTCGGGATATATGATCCAAAAGCTCAATAAAATTCACTTNATTTGGCTAACTTATACCGCCATATGGCTACATGCCCGCTATTTTAGTTTTATTTTAAACAATATTTTTTTTTTATATTTTGGGTAGTAGATTAGAGAGTGCATGTATTTCAGGTTGTTCAAGAACATATAAATAGGGGAGGTTATCTCGGGAAATATGATCCAAAAGCTCAATAAAATTCACTGCATATTGAGTAAAATCATTAGGTTCTTTTTCTTTTTTTTTTCAATTTTCGAATTTCTTTGTCCTACACAACTTTTTTAAAGGTGGCGTGGTTCTACGAATAATTCAAAATTCAACGCTACATATGAAAACTGTTTATAAATAAAACTTATTATATTAAGTTCAAAAGATGCATGTCATCTTGCATAATATTTACAACAAAATTAAAATATGTCTTAGTTAAAGGAGATTATATTTTTGTGCATAATCCAATCATCTAACATGATAGACACTGGCTTGATATTAAGAAGATTGAGGCAACCCTTTTTACAAAATTATCAAGGCTAGCTAGACCAACAGAAGCATTACTTGGAACTACTCGGAGATGTGTAGTTTAATGAACTTTGTAAAATAATTGTCGAGGATGTAAATTACTCTAGCATGAAATTTGGTCTCTAATATCATTCTAAACACAAATCAGTATTATATAACATGTACTTATAGCCTATGATAGGGATAATACTTAGGTTCATTGCCAAAGATTGACTACAACTTCTTTATTGTAATGAATGATTCTCTCAATGGAAGTTAACAACTATTTAAATCTTCTTCAATCAAAAGGATAGACTTTATTCTACTTATGTTTAGTTTAAAAGGCTTCTTAGCTGTAGTATATTGCTTATGAATAGATTCTTAAGAAACTATGTTAGTTGAAATGCTTGGCCGACTAGTGAATGAAGCAATTATCACATGTATGATGGACCCATGAACTTCTTTTGATCTCAAATCATGATAACATCTCTAAGAAAGAATAGATAATACTCATAGAAATTTTGATAAAAGCAATGTCATTAGCTAGCTCCTTTTTCACAACATTAAATGTCATAACTAATTATTTAAACNTATATATATATATATATATATATATATATATATATATATATATATAATTATTTCGAGCCGAACACGAACGAACAAATCTTGGTTCTTGTTCGGCTCTTTTATTTATCGGGAGCAAAAAAATTATTTGTGTTGACTTGTTAACTTAATGAATAAATCAAACAAGACATTCTTAATGAATCGAACACTAATGCTCGCAAACAATAAACTATTTTGAGAGCCCTACTTAGATCACACAAACTTTAAGCCGAAGTAAGGTGGACGTAATAGAGTGTTCAAAGTGGCTATGGTTCAGTTTTAATGGCTTAAGTCAACCAGCAGTATCTTACAACAGTTGCTTGGCAGATGAGAGAGAGAGAGAAAGAGAGAGAGAGAGAGAGAGAGAGAGAGATTTTGTCCNTATATATATATATATATATAATTATTTCGAGCCGAACACGTACGAACAAATCTTGGTTCTTGTTCGGCTCTTTTATTTATCGGGAGCAAAAATATTATTTGCGTTTGACTTGTTAACTTAATGAATAAATCAAACAAGACATTCTTAATGAACCGAACACTAATGCTCGCAAACAACCAACTATTTTGAGAGCCCTACTTAGATCACATAAACTTTAAGCCGAAGTAAGGTGGACGTAATATAATTTGCCCTAAGAGTGTTCAAAGTGGCTATGGTTCAGTTTTAATGGCTTAAGTCAACCAGCAGTATCTTACAACTGTTGCTTGGCAGATGAGAGCGAGAGAGAGAGAGAGAGAGAGAACGATTTTGTCCCACATACTTCTGCCTTGATGGAAAATAAAGTTACTCCGTGATGACATAGGTTTTATTTGAGAAAATTACAAACCTTTTTTGCATTGCCGCAACACAGGGAGAGAGAAGGGGAGAGAGAGAGAGAGAGAGAGAGAGAAGATGAGGCTTCTCATGAAGCATAATGAGTGATAAATAGATGGAATGTGAATTTGGGTTCATGAACTAATAGTTCGACGCTTTTCTGCCAACCCACTCAGCGTGCCGNAGAGAGAGAAAGAGAGAGAGAGAGAGAGAGAGAGAGAGAGAGAGAGAGAGAGAGAAGATGGGGCTGCTCATGAAGCATGATGCGTGATAAATAGATGGAATGTGAATTTGGGTTCATGAACTGCCTATTGTTCGACGCTTTTCTGCCAACCCACTCAGCGTGCCCAACGCGGAAACACTTGGCCGGCGCACCGCCGTTGAATTCGTCAGGATCCCGGTTTCCCACCCATGACAGCAAACACTCCCGCGCAAACACGTGTTCCATGACAACGCCGTACAGACTTACCCATTTCATAAAATCAGNCACTTGGCCGGCGCACCGCCGTTGAATTCGTCAGGATCCCGGTTTCCCACCCATGACAGCAAACACTCCCGCACAAACACGTGTTCCATAACAGCGCCGTACAGACTTACCCATTTCATCAAATCATATAGGTTAGCCATGCAGGCTTCATTCTTCGTTGAACAAGCCATTTGTTGACTCCCACTTTCGTGTGTAATACGTTTAAACTTGCCCTGCGCATTTAACTTAATTTTAGTTAGTTGATCTTTGAAATCTATCTATTTTATTAAAAAAAATTATTATTTAAAGATTTTATTTCCAATTTGTACATCAAAAAATTAAACTATGGGCTGACTGAAGGAAAGCACAATTGAATAAAAAAATATGCGTCACCTAATCTGATGGACAATCAACCATAACCAACTCACACAACTGGCTCCGGAACTCTTCACAAAGGTGGCTGAAAGGCACCCCGTAGATACCTTTTTATCCTATAAGACGAGATCTTGTCCAAGGAGAGTTGTTTGTCTGTTTACGGAGATACACCCTTTGCCTAACGGTTTAAGTTGGTCCTTATCACAGGAGGGCATCTACTCAGGATTCCATTGAGAAGAAGACCGATTACCTTTCTCCCAACCGAGCATATGTCTGTCGACCAAAGGTTTAAACTGATCGACTGACACGGGTAACAGATCATTAAATGCTCTTCCTCAAGCAATTATGGATATCAAACGATGCCAACTTCAACAAACAATATGATATCATACCAAAGTTAGTTTCAAATATGAAAATATGTCACAATAAATTGTAATGTCTCTGTTAAAAATAGAACAAACGTGTAATTTATACTAGATATCCCTGCGACATATACATAAGTGGTCATTTCCTCAATAAATAACTTCGAAATTTACACTGTAAAAACTTTTGTTGATATTCTCTAAATCTTATTCTTAATGGCTCTCTTTGATTCTATCGGCCGTCCAACTCTCCATATCTTCATATCCACAAGTCATATTTGGATTAAACATAATTTTGTATCAGATTAAAATCAGGACAGTCTTATCATCAGTTTTTCTTAGTTATGAAATTCTCTTACGTTCAACCTCCTAAGAAAGCCTTGNTTGACTAACACTTTTTAAAATATAAACAATTTTAGGATTGTAATAAAGTATTTTGCTTTAAAAAATTCAAGTGAAACCAATTTTTGATGACGCTTCTCCTCAAGCTTCTCCTCCCTTAATATATATATATATATATATATATCTGTGTGTGTGTGTGTGTGTGTGTGTGTGTCTTTTCTTTAAGATTTTTTTCAATGCTTAACACATTTATAGGAGGATTACTATATTTAGATAGACCTTTAATAATTTTGAATTTTACTATCATCTCCCTAAATTAAAACCTATCACTCTCCTTCATATATAAAATTTTTCAAAAATTAAAAGTATTAGTTGAAATACGTTTTTAATAGAGGATCAATTCTTATAAAATGTAAATCTAAGGAATCCTAGTTTTTTAAATATATAACTATTTTCTGGAATAAATAGTAAATTCATTTTTCAACATGTTTTCTACAAGATAACTTAGCCCTAGAACAAATTTATTTACATAGAATTTCAATAAGTCTACTAATGTCATTCCTATATTCAAACTTGATGTAATCTAAAGTTAGCACCACATACCTCAATTCCTTTTAAAAACATAAAAATTTTAAGTGTAGGTTAATGAAAATAAATAAAGTTAATCTTTAAAAACTTTTCTCCCTCATCCCCTAAACTTGTTTTTAGCATATGTATCAATGTAGAATTGAAATATAAGCTCGGAGACATCCTACCACATGTGTCTATCTCAAGCATTTACAAGTATACACAGGAAAGAACTAACATACTTGTCGATTGCAATTTGTGATCGGTCCCGAAAATAGGGTTTAATTTAATGTATGTATAATTATGATTTTCTTGAAAGTAGTATTTTGATTTTTGAAAATAAAACCTAATGACCTCATATGTTTAGTAATTTAAATAACGAAGCACCACACTACAAACAATGTACTTATCCCGAGGACTAGACACATTTCTTATTAGTGGAGCTCAATTATATAAACAAAAATAGGAGTGATTGTTTTTGGAATCCAAAAGAAAGAGAAATAGATGATTTCATAGATCTAAAGGAGAACTTCAATAACTTCTCAAACTATCATATGATTTGGCTTCAGTTTTGAAGATAATATAATTTGATGTTTCATCCTACCATTTTTATTAATTAGGGCTTGCATCTTCATTATATTTGGTCATGCAAACAACCAGGAGGATAAGAGGATTTATGTTATATCGAATGACGACCTCGGGGTCCTAAAATAGTTAGGGATTATATTACACAACACGGCTACACAATACCTAATGATAATGTGAGGATTTATGTCGCACTAGACAAAATTCCTTGAAGTCTTATGGATTACTGTTTAAACTAGAAAATATCAACTATAGAAGATCTCTTTTCCTCTCTCGAAGATGTTCTTTCCTTGCATCTTTGTCGTGCTGCTCACTGACCCAACCCACACTTACATGTATTTTTAATCTCTTTAATTATGCCAGAAAATATGTCTCAATTTAAATCTAGCGGCTAGTGTGAACACTTGCAATGATTTATAAATTATATAATGGATTTTCATACTAGGGGTACTATGCAAGTATACATATTGTTTCAAATAATATAGTATCGATCCCACGAGGAATGTGATAACTCCTAAAATAAACTTACAGAAATTCTACTTAAATTGCAATTTAAAAAGATAAAAGATTTAAAATGACATTCTTATTAAAAATTACTACTAAAATAACTTAAAAAGAAAGTAACAACTAAATGTAACAACTTAACAAAATATATCTAGTTTGAATATTATGGAAAAATTGTTCCTCTTGCAAAGAGATTTTAATCTATGTAGGATTCAAAAGATTTAAGAAAAAATTGAGGTAATGTGACAAATAGAAGCATACCTTATTCTTAAACCCCTCCCGGCACTTGTAAAGAACATTAACTAACTTAAGGTTGATTCCGTAACATCTCAACTCCACATCATTGCTATCTAGCCTCTCACCTCTAGATGCCCCAAGCCTATGCCATTGTAATGACCGAATCTCAGCATCAGTGTACTAAACCTTAAGCCAAACTGATAAGAATCTAGCCTGTCACTTGATCCGANAATCTATGTAGGATTCAAAAGATTTAAGAAAAAATTGAGGTAATGTGACAAATAGAAGCATACCTTATTCTTTAACCCCTCCCGACACTTGTAAAGAACATTAACTAACTTAAGGCNATATATATATATATATATATATATATATATATTGGGATACTACTCCAGTATACGCATCGTTATCAAGTAATATAAAACTTTTTGATTAAGCCCTGAATATCGAACCCACAGGGAATTTCGCAATATGCACTATTAATCAACAAACTTTATATTAAAAAAAATAATTATTTAAACTATAGATATTTTCACAGTAGGTCAAATTCAAATCTTTTTGGTATTTTTGATATTTTGACAAAACAATAAAACATCTAAAGATAACTTGAGTTTATGTAAAAGAAAAGTATTTGATATGAAAATATCTTTCTCCTTATCATGAATCAGTATTAAATATAGAACTTCAGTTGTGGAAGTACGTAAAATGTGTTGTGCCAAATATGAGCAATATTGTTCTTTACACTTACTAGAGATGCTATAAAAAATATTGACTAATTTAAAGTTTTAATGGTCCTAAAGACCAGCTATGCAAGGAAGATACTAGCTCTCACTCTAGAGTTCCCTCGATTCCCTCCACCTAGGAGCTAACATCTCGTATCAGAACCTAAAATAATAAACCAAGTTGATGGCTTTAACCTGTCACTTTAAAGTTCTCTAATTCTACACCCCTCAAAGATCTATTTATTTGCACTCAATCATATGAACTACATTCTCATTCATATAACCTCATGTGATTCTTATATTTATTTGCACTCAATCATATGAATTACATTCTCATTCATACAACCTCATGTGATTCTTTTCAATTGTTGATTGAGACAATACCAGCTCAGTTCTTACATGTTCTCACAACAAATTTTAACATCTAGACGGGCCGGATCAAGAAGTAAATGAAGTGCATGGAACTAAATCATCTCAACTTCTTCCAACATTAAAGATTAATAATCTCCATAACTTCCATCCTACAATTTAATTACTTATCATTTTAATGATAAAGATAAAGAAAATTATTCAGAATCCATAGAGAAAATAAAACCACAATTTAGTGTAAAAGTAGAAATCATTATCAAACCAACAAGAATTCTCGATTAAAACCAAAAGTAGTTTAAAACCAAAGATAAAAACTTAACTCAAATCCTCCACTAAACTCTTGAAGTTCCTTTGAATCTCTTTTCTTTTACAACACTCTTGACTCTCAGAATAAAACTAAAAACAAAAAAGATATAGTAAATTTGAAATGCCTGAAAATCTCTCTAAATTTTCCTCTCAAAACTCCCCATTTGTAGCACTTATAGGACTNCTTAACTCAAATCCTCCACTAAACTCTTGAAGTTCCTTTGAATCTCTTTTCTTTTACAACACTCTTGACTCTTAGAATAAAACTAAAAACAAAAAAGATATAGTAAATTTGAAATGCCTGAAAATCTCTCTACATGTTCCTCTCAAAACTCCCCATTTGTAGCACTTTTCAGGACTTCAAAAAGTCTCAACTTTATTCTTTTATAAATCTACAAGAGGTGTATTGGTAACTCTTCAAAATGTTTCCCAATTTGATGTATTCTCCAAAGGATGCCTCTTTTCACAAGACTCTTAATTATATTTTTTTTTCTAGTGGTCATAACCATCCTCTTTAGCCAATAGGTGCCTCAAATGTCTCTTCAAAATTTGGCAAAATGAATTAAATTGTCAAATCACCGCCTCTGGTGCTTAAGCGCGGGGCCTCCAGCACTTGGGCACGGCCTTCTCTGTTTCACCGGCGCGTAAGCGCAGGATCTGGCGCTTAGGTGCCAAAACACTTTTGCACCATTTTCACTTTTTTGCTCCAAATTTGATCCTTTTTCAGCACTTTTAGCATTTTTCATCTTCTTACTTGTACCTGAAAGAAAAACACACAAATACCTTCCATTAAAGTGCAATATCTCAAAAATATGTATAAAAATATGTTTAAAAACACTATATATTTTAGGTGTATCAAAACCCCACAAACTTAAAATGTTACTTGTCCTTAAGTAACACTTCAATCTTTAAAAACCAAATAAGTATGACATGTATATGAGAGTTTCTTTAGGAGTTACTAAAATTTAGATTTAGAAATATAGTAGTCCAATTTAGAAAAAAAGTATTTAGTAGATGAGACCAACTTAAAGTTTAGAAATTTTTTATGTTAAGAAATATGAAAAATTGAGTTCCTATATAATTCAGAAATATTGTAGATTTTTCAAATTTAGAATTTATTCCTTTTATTATCTATACTTAAAAATTTTTATTAAGAATAATTTTACTTACCATTTTATATCCTTAAGCTTGAGAGTTTCTCAAGTCTTATACTTTAAAAAGATCAAATGTGGAACCAATTTTTGATTAGACACTAATCCTCATGCTTCTCCTCCTTTACTTTTTTTTCTTTTTTTTTCTTTTTTTTTCTTTTTCTTTTTCTTTTTCTCTTTTTTTCTTTTTCTTTTTCGGGTAAGGATTATTATATCTGGATAGACCTTTAATGGTTTTGTTCCACTTCTCCTTTCCTAAAGCAAAGTTCTGATATAAATCTTTTACTTAAAAATATAATAATTGTTTTAAAAATTATTTTTAATAAAAGAAATTTATATATTAAAAATAAAAGTCTAAATTTCTATATTCTTCAAAAATAAAATTTTTCTTACTAAATATAGTTACATTATATTTAGCATTTTCTATACTAAAAATTTTTAACTGAAAGCNTTATAAATATAATAATTATTTTAAAAATTATTTTTAATAAAAGAAATTTATGTATTAAAAATAAAAGTCTAAATTTCTATATTCTTCAAAAATAAAATTTTTCTTACTAAGCATAGTTACATTATATTTAGCATTTTCTATACTAAAAATTTTTAACTGAAAGGTTTTGTTCGTTATTCAGAATTTTAACTAAATTTTATTACTCATTTATATAATCAAATTTTACTTCCCTAATATAACTTCATATACATGATCATTATTCTTTTCAAATCAAATTCACTTGAAGCACATTTGAGAACAAATAAAATTCAAGTTTTGAAAATATTTTTTATTCCCCCCTAAACTTAAAACCTTTACAAGATTAAATNAACTTCATATACATGATCATTATTCTTTTCAAATCAAATTCACTTGAAGCACATTTGAGAACAAATAAAATTTAAGTTTCAAAAATATTTTTCATTCCCCCCTAAACTTGGAACCTTAACAAGATTAAATAGTTTAGCAATAGATATATATAAGCAGGAATGAAAATAGAAATAACATGCTTACAGGATTTTTTATACCCTAATTATACAAGTATAAAGCTAAAAACAGGAGTAAAATTAATTTTTGATCAATTTTCTATCATTTTCATTTTAAATCAACATNCTAAAAACAGGAGTAAAATTAATTTTTGATCAATTTTCTATCATTTTCATTTTAATTCAACATGTCGAGATTCATTAGACTTCTAAGTAGTGGGTACATACATAAAAACAAACTAACTCACTAACGTTGATTTCACGGTCTAAACATAACAACAAACACACTAATAAGATAAAAAAAAATACAGGGTAGCAGTTTTTTGAAATTAAAGTTTAAAATTAAAGTTAGCAAGATTTTCAACTTTTCAAAAGGCATAGAAATAAGTTCAATCCTAACTAACTGAAACACAATAATCAACACACAACAACAATTACTACCCTAGAATTTAAAACAAAAACTATCAAAACACAAATATCACAATAAAAATTAAATAAAACATAAGTCTCACACNTCAATCCTAACTAACTGAAACACAATAATCAACACACAACAACAATTACTACCCTAGAATTTAAAACAAAAAACTATCAAAACACAAATATCACAATAAAAATTAAATAAAATATAAGTCTCACACATCACAAAGTCCAAACAAGTACATAGACTCAAATGTATCAAGTCCTAATCACGTAGTCTATCACATATTATAAACATAAAAATAAAATGAGTCCTCCTCCTCCTCAACATCAGAATCACCGCTATTCCAAATATCCGCAAGCTCATAATCAGGGTATCTGAGATATGAAGGAAATTCCACTCCTTGATTACCCCTAATGAGGCTTTCCAAAGAGGAATGAAATTTCTCCTCATAATCATTTTTCCTTCTATTGTACCCATCAACATGATCTGCAAAGCTTTCTAAACTTCTTACCTTATCTGCGGTATAGTTGATATTGTCCATCATCCTATACAATAATTGATTTTGAGTTTCAGTAGACTTTCCTCTAGCAGTAGAAGCTCACGAGGTAGATGGTCTAGATGTAGAAGCAGCAGAGGTAGATGCAGCAAAGGTCGACATTTTATAACTCCGTGAAAATCCTCCTCTTAAACAAAATATAGAATGCTCAAAATACGACTTCACATTTACACCTTTAATTGGCTTTAGAGGCAACAACACTTCTTCTGAGCTATTATATCGCACTCCAACCTACTCACACAAAGAAAAGAATAAGGAAGCAAATCCCAGACCTGCAGTAGTAGCAATAGTGGCAGAACAGATGATAGTCTGACAGATCAAAGCTCTAATATTGATAAGCTTGCCTTCCTGAATACAATAGTTCAACGTTGCTCTCTCCCTCGTAACTTTACTGAGATGATTTGTCGGTAACAAACATGCTGAAATAAAGTAGTGCCACGCCTTAGATGGTGCACTTAACTTGGAAGTGGAAAAGTTAAGTCTCCTCTCATTTGTGATTTTCCAGAGTCCTCTTCCAACAGTCAAATAGGAAATAATCTCATCCACTTTTGTCTCAGTCAAACTATAATTTGCATAAAAACACAAAGTATCAGGTGGTAAATGGTAAAACATATTGATTACCTCCAATAAAAAAGGTACCAATTTTCCTCTAACCATGACTCGACCCTCTTCTGCCTCAGGGAGGTTTGCATAGAGCTCCCGAACTACAGAAATAACAACCATAATAGAAAAATGGCAGAATTGTTCTCATTATCACCACAGATCCACCTAGATTTTTGAAACATCGCTCAGGAATTAACTTTCATGACTGTAGAGCGTCACTATACCTATCCTGAGCTTTTGAACTCACAAACTTGCTCGAATCAAAGTGGGTCTTTCCTTTACTCCTCTTCATTCTTGAGGCCATTCTACAAATTTCATAAAATTCCACTATAACTTCAAAAATCAAATCTAATCTACTAAACTTAACTCCTATAAGTAAAAACTACACTTTCTATGCAATTTCCTAGAATTTCCTCATTTTTTACCATGAATAGTGATTTTCGGGTATCTCCAAAATGTACTCAAATTACATGGTGGAAATCCAAAATCCTTATATAGAAGTGAAACTCTTACCTTAAGAAATCTAAATCTAGCAAATTTTGCTCAAATCCACCAAGAAATCTTTAATAAGAGGCTTGCCCTAGACTTCAAAATTGCAAACTGGAGAGGAAGAAGGCGACAGTGAAAGTAAAAATGGCGATTTTTGGGGTTATTTTTCACCTTTAACCGTTCACGAACCGGTTTTTTTGAACCGATGCTTAAGCGTGAATAAGTGGAGCTTAGGTACCTGCCTCTCGGTTACATCGCGTTTAAGGGCGAGAATGTAGCGCTTATGAACCAGCACACTATTTTTGAACTTAAGTAAAATGCACTTTTAGCCTAAGTATAACACCCCTAAATGGTCTTATAACACTTAAATGACTATTTTCCTCTCCCTTAACTCTTCTCTTTCACAAAATTCTCCACTATAACTAATTTGATTCGAGGCTAAAATAACACTAAATTTTCACACAAACAAACACTTATATTCATGTACGAAGAAGTACAAGTACAGGTAACACTTAATTCTCATTCCAAATAGTCTCGGATGAGAAAATTTTCCTAAATACAAACACTTAACAAACATTCACAATTAAACACATAATAGGCATAAAATCCAAAAATAAGATTCAACACTAACACATAAAACAATGATTCCTAACAAACAAACTCTAACACTGAACTTAATTCCATTCTTCATTTGCTGGGACAAATTCTGGTCTTTCATTAGTCTTTCCTTAGGCATCCAGAATATAGAGTTGATAAAAAGGGTGGTGGTGACGAGCTCTGATAGAATCTTCTTCAATCCATTTCTACTTAAGATACATCGCCTTATCCGCTTCTTTTATATAACTAGTGTGACTAAATTTCATTTTCAATTGCCATCCAATATGCTCTAGATGGGCATTAACTTTGTTTACCTTTGTCTCAAGTAAATTCATGCTAGCCTCAATTTTGTTGATTTTTTAGCTATTCCTTCAATAATAATGGCTAAGAAACCATTATACATCTCTTGTGCACTTTGACTAATGAATTTCTTCCTCTTGGCCTCTTCTTTTTTCTTCAAATCCATATCCCATGAAGTCATGTTTCTCTAAATCTCTCTTTCTCTTAGAATTTAGGTCTAAAAATGATTTTAGGGTAAAGTTCCATCATAAAACCCTTTTATTAATAGGCTCAAATCCTTCCAATAACTTCTAGGCACGTTCTAAAATTGCCTTGACACGTTTAGTCAACCAATTAGATGTTAAACCTTCTAGAACTTTAATTTCACACATGATTTATAACTCCCACGCTTAAGCACCGAATATTGGCGCTTAAGCGCCAATGCTCAATTTTGTACCAGTCAACTTAACGTCCAAATTCTCATTTTAGCATATCTAGATCACTAAAGAAAGTTTTAAAATTATTACTAACACATAATAGTTTCAAAAATACTACCCCAAATTTTCTTAATCACACAAAAAACAATCAAAGAAAAACACACTGATAACTATGGGTTACCTCCCACAAAGCGCTTGGTTTAACGACGTAACCAATGCTTATTATGGTTGACCTAATATCATTTGATTATTAAATTTACGATGATCCCCTACAAAATGAGGTTTCAATCTATGATCATTCACTTTAAATACTTTCTCAATTTTAGGATCTTTAATATCCATAACTCCATAAGGATAAAATTTTATCACAACAAATGACCCCATCCACTTGGACTTAAGTTTGCCTGAAAATAATCCTAGCCTTGCATTATATAGCAAAACTTGTTGCTCTGGTTGAAAATTTTTAGTAAGAATCTTTCGATCATGCCCCATTTTCATCTTTTCTTTGTAAATCTTAGCATTATATAGCAAAACTTGTTGCCCTGGCTGAAAATTTTTAGTAAGAATCCTTTAATCATGCCACATTTTTATCTTTTCTTTGTAAATCTTAGCACTCTCATAAGATTCATTCCTTATCTCTTCAAGCTCATTTAATTGCAACAATCTTTTCTCATCAGCATCTTTCAAATTATAATTGAACTCTTTAATCACCCAATATGCTTTATGCTCAAATTCAACAGGTAAGTGACAAGCTTTTCCAAATATTAGCCTACATGGGGACATTCCTATAGGATTTCTATATGCAGTCTTATAAGCCCACAAAACATAATCAAGTTTGACTGGCCAATCCATTTTTATTGGATTCACAGATTTTTCCATAATTTTTTTAATTTCCCGATTGGATAATTCATCCAAACCACTTGTTAAGAGATTAAGCATAGCAATCCTATGATTTATATGATATTTCCTTAATAATTTCTCCATTATGGCATTTCTGAAATGACTTCCCCCATCAGTTATGATAACTCTTGGCATCCCAAATCTATAAAATATGTTCATTTTCAAAAATCTTGCAACACTTTGAGCATAACATCGAGGTAAAGCAATAGCTTCTATCCATTTGGATACATAGTCCACTGCTAACATTATATATAAATTCCTGAAAGATGATATAAATGGTCCCATGAAATTTAATCCCCAAACATCAAATATTTCAACGTCTAGCATATAATTGAGAGGCTTCTCATTTCTCCTAGAAATATTGCCTACTCATTGACATCTATCACAAGTTTTAATATAAGCATTAATATCTTTAAAGATAGTAGATCAATATAATCTATATTGTAAAATTTCTTATGCTATTTTTTCAACACCAAAATATCCCACAAAATCAATATTATGACATTTTTGGATAATTTCATAAGTCTCTTCTAAAGGTACACATCTTCAAATAATCAGACATTTTCCTTGTTTATATAAAAATGGGTCATCAAAAAAATAAGTCTTAGCTTCATAAATAAATTTTCTTTATGTTGGTATGTCATTCCATAGGGTATAATATCACTAACTAGAAAGTTCACAATGTCGGCATAGCAAGAAACACGCCACTCATTACTACTGAACAATTTTTCTTCTGGAAAATATTCATTAATTTCTTTTTCAAAATAGAGTGGTTTCTCTAACTCAAGCCTGGACAACTGATCGACAATTTGATTTTCAGTCCCCTTCTGTTCTACTATTATAAAATCAAACTCTTGCAAAAGAAGAATCCATCTTATAAGTCTTGGTTTAACATCCTTCTTTTTCATTAAATACTTAATAACAGAATGATCTTTATGCACTACACAATGAGTTCCAATAAAATATGATCTAAATTTATCAAAGGCATATACTATTGCTAATGNAGATGGTATAAATGGTCCCATGAAATTTAATCCCCAAACATCAAATATTTAAACTTCTAGCATATAATTGAGAGGCTTCTCATTTCTCCTTGAAATATTGCCTACTCGTTGACATCTATCACAAGTTTTAATATAAGCATTAATATCTTTAAAGATAGTAGATTAATAGAATCTATATTGTAAAATTTCTTATGCTGTTTTTTCAACACCAAAATGTCCCACAAAATCAATTGACATTTTTGGATAATTTCATAAGTCTCTTCTAAAGGTACACATCTTCAAATAATCAGATCTTTTCCTTGTTTATATAAAAATGGGTCATCAAAAAAATAAGTCTTAGCTTCATAAATAAATTTTCTTTATGTTGGCATGTCATTTCATAGGGTATAATATCACTAACTAGAAAGTTCACAATGTCGGCATACCAAGAAACACGCCACTCATTACTACTGAACAATTTTTCTTCTGGAAAATATTCATTAATTTCTTTTTCAAAACAGAGTGGTTTCTCTAACTCAAGCCTGGACAACTGATCAACAATTTGATTTTCAGTCCCCTTCTGTTCTACTATTATAAAATCAAACTCTTGCAAAAGAAGAATCCATCTTATAAGTCTTGGTTTAACATCCTTCTTTTTCATTAAATACTTAATAACAGAATGATCTTTATGCACTGCGCAATGAGTTCCAATAAAATATGATCTAAATTTATCAAAGGCATATACTATTGCTAATAACTCTTTTTCAGTTGTTGTATAATTAATTTAAGTTTCATTAAGAGTTTTACTAGCATAGTAAATTACTTTGAAAATTTTATCATATCTTTGTCCTAAAATAGCTCCAATAGCATAATCACTAGCATCACACATTAGTTTAAAAGGTTTTCCCCAATCTGGTGAAATTATAATTGGTGTAGTCACTAATTTTTCTTTTAATAACTCAAAAGCTTTTATGAACTCTTCATCAAAATTGAAAGTTGCATCTTTCTCCAATAAATGGCAAAAAGGCTTAGCAATTTTTGAAAAGACTTTAATATATCAACTGTAGAACACGGCATGTCCTAAGAAACTCCTAATTTTCCTTATATTTGTTGGATAAGGTAAATTAGTGATCACTTGAATTTTAGCAGGATCTACTTCCATACCATTTTTCTGATATTTTATGTCCTAATACAATTCCTCCTTCTACCATAAATTGATATTTTTCCCAATTAAAGACTAAATTTGATTCTTCACAGCACTTAAGAACTTTTGATAAATTTTCTAAGCATGAGTCAAATGAAGTTCCAAATACTGAAAAATCATCCATAAAGACTTAAATCCATTTTTCAATTAAATCACAAAAAATTGCCATCATACATCTTTGAAATGTAGCACGGGCATTACATAAACCAAAGCACATTATTCTAAAAGAAAATGTACTATAAGGACTGGTAAATGTTGTTTTCTTCTCAATAATCAGGAGTTATTTGAATTTGGTGATAACCAATATATCTATCCAAAAAATAAAAGTATTTATGCCCAGCTACTCTATTCAACATTTGATGGAGAAAGGTCAGTGGAAAATGATCTTTCCTGGTGGCATATTCACCACCCTGTGACTTTTCTAGTAGGTATTAACTCATCATGTTCATTCACAGTTACAGTTACTCCTCCTTTCTTAGAAATGCAGTGAACTGGACTAACCTATGCACTGTTTGAAATAGGATAGATAATTCCAACATCTAACCACTTTAAAATTTCTTTCTTTACTAGCTCTTTCATAATAGGATTCAATCTCCTTTGAGGATCAGCCCTGGGTTTGCAGTTCTCTTCCATATGAATTCTATGCATACATATTGAAGGACTGGTTCCTTTAATATCAGCTATTGTCCATCCAAAGACTTTCTTAAAATTTTTCAAAATTGTCATCAATATTTCTTCTTCTTCCATTGTTAACTTTGAGGAAATTATAACTGGTAAAGTAGATGAATCACATAAAAAGGCATATTTTAAATGATTAGGAAGTAGTTTCAACTCAAGTTTTGGAGATTTTTCTATTGATGGACAAAATGATTTAACTTTTTTCTATCGTGTCCAAAATTTTAAAACTTTATCGAACATAGTTTGAATCTTCCTTAAAAAGATCATCACATTGACCTAATTCCTCTTCTTGCTCGTGTTCCAAATCTTTTACTTCATATTTTTCTTCATAATTAGTTTTGAAATGACATTCACTAAGAAATTTTATAACATCCATTCTATAGCATTCATCATCTTTACATTTTGCAGGATACTTCATTGATCTTGAAATGTTAAAAGTAACAGTTTGATCATTGACGCGAATTGTCATTTTCCTTTTATGCACATCTATCATTGCTCTTCCTGTGGCTAGGAAATTTCTTCCCAAAATGATAGGTATCTCTTTATCTTCCTCCATATCCAATACAATTAAATCAACAAGAAAGATAAATTGATCCACTTTCACTAGGACATCTTCTATAACTATTTTAGGGTACATTATCGAACGATCTACTAACTGCAGAGTTACAATAGTAGGGGTTATTTCTCCTAATCCCAATATTTTAAATATTGATAATGACATAAGGTTAATGCTTTCACCTAAATTACATAAAAATCTCCCATAAAATCTGTCTCCTATCGCATGTATCTTTAAGCTTTTCAGGAAGCTTTTTTCTGAATTATAGTACTACACTCCTCACTAAGTGCAACAGTCTCATTATCTTCAAACTTCCTTTTCCTGTTCAGAATATCCTTCATAAACTTTACATAACTTGGCATTTGTTCTAAGGCTTCAGCAAATGGAATATTAACTGTAAGCTTCTTAAAAATTTCCAAAAATTTTGAAAATTGCTTATCCAAATTCTGTTGACAAAGTCTCTGAGGAAATGGAGGTGGTGGTTTTTCCAAATAAATTTTTAACAGAGAAATAAGTCTTTCAGAATCTTTTGGAGCGTCCTCTTTTGATTCTTCAATTTCTTCTCTCTCTACTTCAATTTCTTTTTGAACCCTACCTTCCAACTCTCTTCAGCTTCTAAGTTGAACGTCTTTTACTTGCTCTTTATTCTGGTCTTTCAGAATTATTTTAGTATTACTATGAAGTATTTCTTGGGATCTATTACTTAATGAATTGGCGATTTGTCCAAGTTGATTCTCAATATTTCTAATTGTAGCTCCTTGACTTCGTAACTGATTTCCTATTTGTAACACCACTTCTTCTATAGACAACTCTTCTCCTTAAATTGTGGATTACTATTGAAACCTGTAGGATAAGTAGATCTATAATTATTATTCCCTTGGTTGTTCCAGTTTCCCAATACGTTTACTTGATTTTTCCCCCTTGCTAATTATTACCACCCGTAGTATTTTTCTAGTTGAAGTTAGGATGGTTATTCCAACCTGGGTTATAATAATTTGAATATGGGTTATTCTGCTTGTTATTTATGGAATTTAAAGTTTCTAATGATGCTTGAGAAT
>JXCR01148541.1:31691-42412 GCA_002079205.1 Phalaenopsis hybrid cultivar | reverse complement strand
ATATATATATATATATATATATATATATATATATATATATATATATATATTGGGATAGTACACAACTATATGTATCGTTATCAAGTAATATAAGACTTTTGATTAACCCTCGAATATCAAACCCACAGAGAATTTTGCAATATGCACTATTAATTGACAAATTTTCTATTAAAAAAATAATTACTTAAACTATAAACATTTTCACAGTAGGTTAAATTCAAATATTTTGGGTATTTTTGGTATTTTGATGNTTAACCCTCGAATATCAAACCCACAGAGAATTTTGCAATATGCACTATTAATTGACAAACTTTCTATTAAAAAAATAATTACTTAAACTATAAACATTTTCACAGTAGGTTAAATTCAAATATTTTTGGTATTTTTGCATCACATTCATGAACATTGGCTACTTTCTTTAGATTCACTCTATCAGAAGGCCATTAAAAATTATTGGTAGCCATTTCCTTAATTAAAGCACAAGCGTCATGAAATGGTTTTGACATCAATGAACCACCAGCAGCGACAACGATAATAGATANCTTCTCTTTTACAACACTCTTGACTCTCACAATAAAAATAAAAACAAAAAGGATAAAGTAAATTTGTGGTGCTTGAAAATCTCTCCAAATGTTCCTTTCAAAACTCCCCATTTGTAGCACTTTTCAGGACTCTTAAAAAATTCTCAACTTTCTTCTTTTATAAATCTCCAAGTGGTGCCTTGGTAACTCTTTAAAATGTGTCCCAATTCGATGTATTCTCCAAAGGATGTCTCCTTTCATAAACCTTTTAATCATATTTTTGTTTCTAGGCCAATAGGTGTCTCAAATGTCTCTTCAAAATTTGGTAAAATGAATTAAACTATCAAATGACTGCCTCTGGTGCTTAAGCGCGTGGTCTTTGGAGCTTACGTGCAGCCTTCTCTGTTTTACCGGTGCTTAAACGCCAGATCTGGCGCTTAGATGCAAAAACTCTTTTGCACCATTTTCACATTTTTGCTCCAAATTTGATCATTTTCCACTCCTTTTAGAATATTTCATCTTTTTACTTGTACATGAAAGAAAAACACACAAATACCTTTCATTAAAGCGCAATATCTCAAAATAGGTATAAAAATGGGTCTAAAAATGCTATATATTTTAGGTGTATCATCACTCTAGATCCAACCAATTCTACATCCATCAAAACTTATCCTCCTATTTATTTACACTCCCCCTTATGTGATCGCAATGGCTCTGCCTAGAATGAAGTGTGGTATACATTTGTTGGGTAAAATTATAGCCCACCCAGGTCATTATGTTTCTCAATGGATTTTAACCTCACAAGTGATAAGTTTGCAAAGTAAATGAAGATTCAATGAAACTACCATCATAATTTTTAGGAGAAAAAAAAAATCATTAAATCATTCTCATCCCACAAGATTAAGTCCCATATAAAAGAATAAAGAAATAATACTACTCATAATATATGAAGATTGAACAAAAACAAAGCATTTGTATTGAAATCCAAGTCTTACAACAAAAACTCAAACACAAATACAAAATACCTTGTCTTCTCTCCAAGCAAACTTTTGGAGTTACCTCTAAGCAATCTTCAAACTTCATCACACTAAAACACACTCACACTTACACTTGAATACAAAATATGAAAAACCTAACTTATTATAGCCTCCCAGTTAAAATTTTGAGGCTCAAAAAGGTCTCTAAGTTTGGCCAAATCCTTCTCATTAAATTGAAAATAGAAAATAACCAAGGGTTGCTTCAAACACCCATCCAAAATTAGGTCAAATTTTATGTATCTTCTAAAAAGGTAGTTCTGGCTCCATAGCGCCAATATGGGGGGCTACAACACCCTTTTCACCCATCTGTGGAGTTATGGCGCCAAGGGGTGGTGCTATAACGCCACACAAAAATCATCATTTTTTCCACATTTTCTTTAAATGTCCATTTCATGTAGCTGAAACAAAAAACATGCAAAATACCTTCCTTTAAAGTGTAATATCATAAAAAAGTGTACATAAAAAACTTATAAAACATGCACTAAAAATATATTATTTTAAGGTGGATCACTCATGAAGTATGCTCCAAGCTTTACATCGTGATGATTGAAAATTCAAGGTTTAAATTTAAAGTGTTCATGCAGATAGTTTGGTCGTTGTTTTATCAACCAGACTACTATTCTCCTATTCTAAGATGTATTGCATGTAATATGCATATACGGAAGAACAATGGGAGCGTAGTACATACAAGAAGGCAATAAAACATAACATTGCGTAGTTGGTCCCTACTACTATTGTAAAAGGGTTAGTACATTAATATAAGGAAGTGCAGGAAATTTAAGCAAACTTTTGAAACATAAATAAATCATGAGAAAATTCAATACGAGAAAACCCTTTTCAAATCATGAGTAAAACCCAAATCGAATAAAACCAAATCTGTTTTTACATATGAAAAATCGGGGTTAAGTGTAAGACTTTAGTAAATGTGGGGTATCAGAGCTGTGTTATCTGCTTTATGATTCCAACTTTGAGTAAGAACTACCAACCCAATAATTCAAGGAGGGCAATCACTGACCTTGATCCAAGTAATTAATTTGTCGACTGATCCCGACTTACTATATAAATGTAAAATGCGATGTATGTGATTATATTTTTAATCTCCTTAATAGTGATTCTCAATTTGTAACAAAGCTAAAAACTTGATCTAAAGAAAAAGCTAGGTAAATCTTTCACGGTAAAGAAAATAAGTATACAGTTATAATATTTAAATATGTGATACTACACAAGTATATGTATCATTATCAAGTAATATAGGACTTTTTGATTAAGCCCCGACTATCGAACCAATATAGAAAATAGCAATATGAACTTTAGTAATTTAGAAGTTTTAGATGACAAAAATCTACTAAACAAAATATTCTTACTTAAACTTAAGATGCTGTAGTAGGAACGAAAATTTGATTCTTTTTGTAATTTTTAGTTTATGAAAATAAAGAAAGCAACTAATTAACTTAACTAACTACTTACAAGATGAAGACTATATAAATAAAATATCTTTTTCCTTATCATGAATCATTAATAAGCATAGGAATTATGTTGTGGAAGTATGTTAAATGTGTTGTGCCAAATTGAAGCAATTACATTCTTTATCATTACTAGAGATGCTATAAATAATATTGGCTAATCTATAGTTTGAATAGTCTTAAAAACCGGTTAGGTAGGAAAGATACCAGCTCTCAGTCTAGAGTTCTCTCTTCTCCCTCCACCTGGGGGCTAACATCTCGTATCAAAACCTAAAACTATAAATCAAATTGGGGACTTTAGCCTATCACTCTAAAGTCCTCTAATTTTACACGCTTGAAGTTTATTTCCCTATTTATTTGCACTCAACCCCATGAACTACATTCTTATTCATTAAATCAATATGTGATTCTAACCATTTGTTCACTGAGACAATACCATCTCAGATCTTACATGTTCTCACAACAGGTATTAACATCTTAATTGGCCAGATCAAGAAGTAAATGAAGTGCAAGGTTTTAAATCATCACAACTTTTTCCAACATTGAAGTCTAATACTTCACACATCCTTTAAACACTTAATCACTTATCATTTTAAGAAAAAATATAAAGAAAACTACTCAGAACCCATTGAGAAAACACAACCACACATGAGTTTAAAAGTAGAAGTCATGCACACAAACAAGAAATTTAGATTAAAACCAAGAGTAGTCACAAAGATAAAAACTTATCTCAAATCCTCTCCACCAAATGTCTTGAAGTTCCTTTTAATTTTCTTCCTCACTCACAATACAAACTAACACTCAAAATAAAAAAAAAGTGGCGGTGATGATGGGCAGCGGAATGATGGCTGTAAAATTTGATGGGTGACTGACCTCTTCTCTTGGATAATCTAAGTTTTTTCTTATATCAATCCAAAGGGTACCTTGGTGTCTCTTCAAAAAGGTGTCTCCATTCGATGAATCCTCTAGAAGTTTCCTCCTTAAATGCCAATTGAATAAATTTTCATGTCCATGGGATATTTCCCACGTTTTTACCAAGAGTTGCTTCAAACACCTCTTCAAAAAATTGTTCAAATTTAATAAATAATCACATAACTACTTCTGGTGCTTAAGCGCGAGGTACTTGGCGCTTAGGCACGGCTCTCTGGCGCAGAGGCGCGAATTCTGGGCGCTTAGGCACACTGGTTCATTTTTGCACCTTGCTTCATTTTTACTCCAAACTTGACTCTTTTTAACTCAATTTTATTATACCTGAAAGAAAAAAACACAAATACCTTTNCATTTTTGCACCTTGCTTCATTTTTACTCCAAACTTGACTCTTTTTAACTCAATTTTATTATACCTGAAAGAGAAACACACAAATACCTTTCATTAAAACACAATATCTCAAAAAATAGATATAAATATGTGTATAAAAATACTATATATTTTAGGTGTATCATGGACTTTTATGGGTTTTCATCAAAATTTTTTTAATTTTTCATGCTTGTGAAGTTTACTTTAGCAAGCAAAAGTAATCATGTCACAAAAAAATGATTATGGTTATCTTATATTTTAGGTATTATTCTTGCAAAGTAGTATATTCCACAGGCTAATTACTCTAATCAGGCTAAGACTGCCAGCAACCTACGATTGTCAGGGCAACACCTACCAAAAGTTGGTGAATAATATCATCGATCATATCCTCTCTCCTTATTGAGGATCCTTGAGGTAGAAGATATTATTCCAAATCCCACTTCATGTCCCTCGTTTGGCAAACATAAGCAATGTCGTCATTGCCCTAGCAACTTAGGCCTCAGACATACACAATCCCGATGATCCATAAATGGTAAAATATTTCCAATTTCTCACAATGTTTTAAATAACTTATCCAAGACTTAAATCCTCAAGCATTGGGTTGTTAATGTAGGATAAGTAGTGTAGGGTATTTTATTGAAATTGATGGATTGACAGGCCCCTTATCTTGGTGAGTCTCTAAAGTTTTAAGGATGATTTTCTTCAACAAAGAATAATAGCTCCAAGTATCCTTCAAAAAGTTCAAAAGATTGTAAAAGTGCTCGGGGCATGACTCTAAACAACTTTTAGAATCCTTTGAGTCATTTAGAGTTCATTTAAACTTATTATTTTTTTGAATTGATAATTCTTAGTTAATTTAGTTACAATGTTTAAATTTATGCTCAGTGAACATTGTTGTTTTAACTAACCCATGAGTGGGGTGACTTGACAATCATTTTNTCAAAATTTTTTTAATTTTTCATGCTTGTGAAGTTTACTTTAGCAAGCAAAAGTAATCATGTCACAAAAAAAATGATTATGGTTATCTTATATTTTAGGTATTATTCTTGCAAAGTAGTATATTCCATAGGCTAATTACTCTAATCAGGCTAAGACTGCCAGCAACCTACGATTGTCAGGGCAACACCTACCAAAAGTTGGTGAATAATATCATCGATCATATCCTCTCTCCTTATTGAGGATCCTTGAGGTAGAAGATATTATTCCAAATCCCACTTCATGTCCCTCGTTTGGCAAACATAAGCAATGTCGTCATTACCCTAGCAACTTAGGCCTCAGACATACACAATCCCGATGATCCATAAATGGTAAAATACTTCCAGTTTCTCACAATGTTTTAAATAACTTATCCAAGACTTAAATCCTCAAGCATTGGGTTGTTAATGTAGGATAAGTAATGTAGGGTATTTTATTGAAATTGATGGATTGACATGCCCCTTATCTTAGTGAGTCCCTAAATTTTTAAGGATGATTTTCTTCAACAAAGAATAATAGCTCCAAGTATCCTTCAAAAAGTTCAAAAGATTGTAAAAGTGCTCGGGGCATGACTCTAAACAACTTTTAGAATCCTTTGAGTCATTTAGAGTTCATTTAAACTTATTATTTTTTTGAATTGATAATTCTTAGTTAATTTAGTTACAATGTTTAAACTTATGCTCAGTGAACATTGTTGTTTTAACTAACCCATGAGTGGGGTGACTTGACAATCATTTGATGTTTCACTTAGAAACTATGTGGGTGGACTTCCTTAATGACAAGTTAAGTTGCAAAGAAATCCTCACCCTTTAATTGAAATTGAGCTTGTAATGTTTGAAAATATTTATGATTGATCATGCTCTCTTTTTTAAACCTCATTAAATGATGTTCAATAAGACCTAGTTCATCACAAAACTCTCAAATCTTCATGGGTAGATTTGCAATTTTGGAAAAGGTTGAATGAGATGAACTTATTCTTATCAAAAGATTGTATTATGATTTAACTATTGATTTAGGGCTTCAAATTAGTGGGTTATTGTCCTCTTAAATTATGCCCTTCACATTAGGATCATCAAATTTAATGAACTTCCAAACCACAACAATTTAAGAACTTACATTTTTACCCTTTTATAGAAAATGGAATGAGTCGGTTTCTACCCCTTAACCCTTTATGTTTGAATCAATTCAGAGAGTTGGTTATGATCAATGTTGCCCTTTTACCATCTAGTTTGACTTGATTTATAATTAAGGTTCAAATTTTCATTATTACCATTTTGCCCCTAAGGGTCTCCACTCATAATTCTCTCATTTTAACTCAAATGACTTTGAAACTTTACCATTGCCCTACTCATAGGTTAATTATAATATCAGAGGGAAGTTCATATTTTTCCTAATTTATTTTATTCTTAATATTTATTTTAGCTTAAAAATTGGTATTTTCAAGGATAACTTATTAAGTAAAATAAACTTTGTCTTTAAGGAATTTATTGGAGATTCAGCTAGACCAGAGGACCACTAGGAGTAAATTTTTTTAATTATAAATTTAGTTTGTTAATAAATATTTATTAAATTATTTTGTTGAATAAATAAATAGAAAATGTATTTTTATTTCAAAAATTAATTTTTATATTTTTTTAGAAGTTTCTTTGACCTCAAAGTACACAGTGAAATTTTTTTATTTTTTTTGTATTTATTTTAATTTTAATAATTTATAAATTCAAAAATAGCTTAAAAATAAACTATTTAATTTAGCTTCATTTTTTTTCTTAGGTGTCTATTGTCTCAATGAACACTCTAAACAACTTTTTACAATTTTCTGATTTTAATTTTAATTTATATAATTATTTTAAGTAAAAATTGTTGTTTTTTTTAGGAAATAGATTTTTATATTAAAAATACCTTTTTTTAAGTTTCAATTTTTTACAGGAGCCTTCTAATATGATTACCTACATTTCNTGTCTCAATGAACACTCTAAACAACTTTTTACAATTTTCTGATTTTAATTTTAATTTATATAATTATTTTAATTAAAAATTGTTATTTTTTTTAGGAAATAGATTTTTATATTAAAAATACTTTTTTTAAGTTTCAAATTTTTACAGGATCCTTCTAATATGATTACCTACATTTTGGCCCATTTTAGTGGATTTGGAGATTTTGAGTTATACCTTTGCCCATGAGGTGAGACCTCAATTGGGTTGGTTGGAGACGATCGCCTTGAGCTTCTAGAAGTGTTGGTATGAGCTAAGGCACAAACTAGGTATGATTTTGATCAGAGGGTAACTCGGGCTTGGTTTAAGACTATGTAAGAGAGCTCAGGAGAGGGGACTTTTGATTGGACAAGTGGTTTTGAGGTCTGGTGAAGTTTGTTGAATGATCAATTTGAGATTTTGAGGATAGCCAAAAAAGCCCTAGATTTGGGTGATAAAATTGAACTCGAGTAGTAGGGATGGGTGGATGAGGATGGTTAGATTGCACTTAGGGAGGCTAGGAAGGCTCTAGGAAAAATTGGGCAGCGCTTCCCCTAAGTTTTAGATGATCTTCAATTTTGTCCGCAAAGGGGGACATTTATAATTGAGGCCAAAGGGAAGGCATCAAGCTATCATTGGCTTATGCCAATAAGCTTGGGTGGAGGGTTAAGCGGTGCAATTGACCAATTGGAGATTGCCTTAAGGGATGGGTCAAATTTGGGGTTTAAGCCATGGTGGCCTCTCTTGATTTTTAGTTTTGCAACCACTAGGGCAGTCAACCAGGCCAGGGGAGGTGGCTAACTGGCTCAGGGAGGTCAGGGAGATTTAATTGTGATTAACATGGGGCTTAAGAAGGTTGGATCCATGGGATAAAGAGTTAATCAAAATTTAGGGGAGGAGTTTCCATTAATAAAGGAACCCTTGGTCCTTGACTCAAAATAGGTCTTGGCTAGGATTGATGTGGCCAGCTCACATGCTTAGAATGAGGTTGAGGTAATTAAGATTTGATTAAATCAAAGGATTAGGGAATAGTTTGGATTTATGATCAAAATTAGGTTTGGGCTTGGACTTGTATTTTAGGCTTAGCTTAGGGATGAAGTCAGATCAATTGATGGCTCAAATTAGCCTAGAAAAAAGTCATGATGGATTTGGGAATCATTTTTTGTGGAATTGGAGTGATTACATGGCTCATATTGATGGAATTTAAAATTAGGGTCAATTTTTGGGTAGTTAACTTTGGCTTGGGGTTTGGATTTAGAATTAGGTGTGAATGAGCATGAATTTGGTTTGAATTGGGCTTAAATATGATGAAATTTAGTTTGAATTTGGTTTGAAATTTGGCTCATCTTCACTTATCTTTTCTACTGGCAACAATACCAAAAACTTGATCCTGAAGAAAATAAGAAANTCTCAAATCTTCATGGGTAGATTTGCAATTTTGGAAAAGGTTGAATGAGATGAACTTATTCTTATCAAAAGAATGTATTATGATTTAACTATTGATTTAAGTCTTCAAATTAGTGGGTTATTGTCCTCCTAAATTATGCGCTTCACATTAGGATCATCAAATTTAATGAACTTCCAAACCACAACAATTTAAGAACTTACATTTTTACCCTTTTATAGAAAATGGAATGAGTCGGTTTCTACCCCTTAACCCTTTATGTTTGAATCAATTCAGAGAGTTGGTTATGATCAATGTTTCCCTTTTACCATCTAGTTCGACTGGATTTTTAATTAAGGTTCAAATTTTCATAATTACCATTTTGCCCCTAAGGGTCTCCACTCATAATTCTCTCATTTTAACTCAAAAGACTTTGAAATTTTACCATTGCCCTACTCATAGGTTAATTATAATATCAGAGGAGAGTTCATATTTTTCCTAATTTATTTTATTCTTAATATTTATTTTAGCTTAAAAATTGGCATTTTCAAGGATAACTTATTAAGTAAAATAAACTTTGTCTTTAAGGAATTTATTGCAGATTCAGCTAGACCAGAGGACCACTAGGAGTAAATTTTTTAATTATAAATTTAGATTGTTAATAATTCTTTATTAAATGATTTTGTTGAGTAAATAAACATAAAATGTATTTTTATTTCAAAAATTAATTTTTATATTTTTTTAGAAGTTTCTTTGACCTCAAAGTACACAGTGAAATTTTTTTATTTTTTTTGTATTTATTTTAATTTTAATAATTTATAAATTCAAAAATAGCTTAAAAATAAACTATTTAATTTAGCTTCATTTTTTTTCTTAGGTGTCTATTGTCTCAATGAACACTCTAAACAACTTTTTACAATTTTCTGATTTTAATTTTAATTTATATAATTATTTTAAGTAAAAATTGTTGTTTTTTTTAGGAAATAGATTTTTATATTAAAAATACCTTTTTTTAAGTTTCAATTTTTTACAGGAGCCTTCTAATATGATTACCTACATTTCGGCCCATTTTAGTGGATTTGGAGATTTTGAGTTATACCTTTGCCCATGAGGTGAGACCTCAATTGGGTTGGTTGGAGACGATCGCCTTGAGCTTCTAGAAGTGTTGGTATGAGCTAAGGCACAAACTAGGAATGATTTTGATCAGAGGGTGACTCAAGCTTGGTTTAAGACTATGTAAGAGAGCTCAGGAGAGGGAGCTTTTGATTGGACAAGTGGTTTTGAGGTCTGGTGAAGCTTGTTGAATGATCAATTTGAGATTTTGAGGATAGCCGAAAAAGCCCTAGATTTGGGTGATAAAATTGAACTCGAATAGTAGGGATGGGTGGCTGAGGATGGTTAGATTGCACTTAGGGAGGCTAGGAAGGCTCTAGGAAAAATTGGGCAGCGCTTCCCCTAAGTTTTGGATGATCTTCAATTTTGCCTGCAAAGGGGGACATTTATAATTGAGGTCAAAGGGAATGCATCAAGCTATCATTGGCTTATTCCAATAAGCTTAGGTGGAGGGTTAAGCGGAGCAATTGACCAATTGGAGATTGCCTTAAGGGATGGGTCAAATTTGGGGTTTAAGCCATGGTGGCCTCTCTTGATTTTTAGTTTTGCAACCACTAGGGCCGTTAACCAGGCCAGAGGAGGTGGCTAACTGGCTCAGGGAGGTCAGGGAAATTTAATTGTGATTAACATGGGGCTTAAGAAGGTTGGATCCATGGGATAAAGAGTTAATCAAAATTTAGGGGAGGAGTTTCCATAAATAAAGGAACCCTTGGTCCTTGGCTCAAAATAGGTCTTGGCTAGGATTGATGTGGCCAGCTCACATGCTTAGAATGAGGTTGAGGTAATTAAGATTTGATTAAATCAAAGGATTAGGGAATAGTTTGGATTTATGATTAAAATTAGGTTTGGGCTTGGACTTGTATTTTAGGCTTAGCTTAGGGATGAAGTCAGATCAATTGATGGCTCAAATTAGCCTAGAAAAAAGTCATGATGGATTTGGGAATCATTTTTTGTGGAATT
>JXCR01148541.1:5910-31163 GCA_002079205.1 Phalaenopsis hybrid cultivar | reverse complement strand
CGTTAGAAATTGAAAGTAAAGAAGGGAGGTGTGATGAGAAAGAGGAAGAGTTAACCTCCTTTATCTATCTTATTTGTGTGTTTATTAATGTGATTAAAGACTTAAGGAGGATCAAAATGTTTAAATTAAATGACTAAAACCAATTTTGGATCATACAGGAAAGCCTAGGGGCAACTAGCATCAAAATGTTCTGCTGTGTGAACTAGCACCTAGGCGTTAGTAGCNGGTGTGATGAGAAAGAGGAAGAGTTAACCTCCTTTATCTATCTTATTTGTGTGTTTATTAATGTGATTAAAGTCTTAAGGAGGATCAAAATATTTAAATTAAATGACTAAAACCAATTTTGGATCATACAGGAAAGCTTAGGGGCAACTAGCATCAAAATGTTTTGCTGTGTGAACTAGCACCTAAGCGTTAGTAGACCAGCGCCAAGGCGCTAGATCCTAGTGCCTTGGTGTCACTATCGTGGTGCTTAGGAACCAGACCTTCCCATTCTACAAAATCAGCCAAAGCACTCTGATTTAGGTCATTTTCGTATGAGTTCCTCCCCAACTTTTCTCTGATGATTAGAGGGTGATACTAAAAACATCCTTTCTCTTTGCATTTCAGCTCATACTTGAGGATTTAAAGTGTGGAATTCACTTCCACAAGGTAAATTTCTACATTGTGAGCTTACATTTCCATTCTTCATCCGAGATTTTTTTGGGATTTTCAGGAAATCAATGAAGAAGAGGAGATTATTGGGGGGGGGAGATTGATTAAGCCTTTGAATTTCATTTTGTGGGCATTCATTTTATTTCTTAATCATCTTTTCATCAGAATTTCCATTGCTTTGGCTTGAAATTACACCTAAAACCAAAGTAAGGAAAGGCAAAAGTTTTCTTGATAGGAAGAAATTTGTTAGCTCCAAAGCTTAAGAGCTTTTTAATAAATTCCTTGTATTGAAGAGGCTATATACAGAGCGAGTTTTCATTAGCCCCAGAGGTGATGTAGAATGTTTAAATGTATCCCATCATTGGAAGGCCTCNATTACACCTAAAACCAAAGTAAGGAAAGGCAAAAGTTTTCTTGATAGGAAGAAATTTGTTAGCTCCAAAGCTCAGGAGCTTTTTAATAAATTCCTTGTATCGAAGAGGCTACATACAGAGCGAGTTTTCATTAGCCCCAGAGGTGATGTAGAATGTTTGAATGTATCCCATCATTGGAAGGCCTTGTGCTACACTACTACTATGGTTGTCATTTCTATAGGTATAAATTTATATGCTAACATCCCTGAAGCCTCTCTTGATTTGGTCTTTGTGAGGGAAAAGCGAGTGATTATCTCTTTCTTATGCATTAATGCATATTTTCATTGGGAGATGTCTCAGGGAGTTTTTACTATAGCTTTGCCTCCATTGACTCTGAGCTTGATGAGATTATCAGGTTTTTAACAAATAGGGAAGGAGTGTGGAAGGTGAGAAATGACCATAAGGTATATTTTTCTTCATCCAAAGTCAATGCACTTTCCAAAGCTTAGCATTACTTCATCTCAGCGAAGCTCCTTCCTTCTACTAATCTGAGTGAGGTGACATGAGAGAGATCTTCTCTTAACTATGATATTTTGACTATAAAACTATAGACATTGGTTCTTTTATTTATCATTCTATTACCAATGCTATAAAGAAAGAATCTACTTTTGGATCAGGACAACCCTCCACTATTTTTGCCCTTTGTCAACAAAATGGTGTTGGTTTTGAGAAATAAAAGGAGTTATTTCATCCATTAAAGCACTATTGTAAGGAAACTATGAATTTATATAATATACATGCTAAATTTGAGCTAGAGCGAGTTCTTCTCAGGCTCCTTCTTCTCAACCATCTACTTCATATTCTTAATCTCTGCTTTCCATGAGCATGGCTTCAACATATGAGCACTTCAAGATCATAGAGGATGATATTTCCATTACTCAAACTCAAGTTTATGATAATGCAAACTATTTGGCGCATTTGGATTGGCAAAATAAATGTCAAAATGATCATTAAGCTTGCATTTATGCTACTCAAATATAAATGTATAGACAGAATCAATATATAGGGGGTGATAAAACAGTAGAGTTCCCTATGTATCCTCCTTACCAATTATATGATTAAAGCAGGGCAATGGAGGAGGATTCAGAAAAGGAAGCTAATGATGATGATAGTGATGATGCTGATAATGATGATGAGGGAGAGGAGTAGATTTTATTGTAATGTAGATGTACTGATTTCTTTATTTTCTCTGCTACTGTATTGTTGTATTTTCATTATCTTTATTCTGATGTATTGGAAATATTATTCTCTACTGATGTGGTATGGTTGTATTTTTGAACTAGTTTATTATTGCTCTAGATTCCTATTAAACTTATATGCTGTAAAATTTTATTTCTTGCTGGTGTACTTTCATATTTATCCTGTTTAGTTGTAATTTACTTTCTACAGTATTGTTGACCTCACTTTTGGTGAGGTCTAGTCTCATTCTCTTAGGAACCTAGGAAAACAAAATTTTTATTTTTAGAATGCGTTATTTAAACTTCAAGAATTTTTATAAGAATATTTTAGTGTTGTATTTTTATATCAAGTATCTTATTTTTATTTTATGTTAGTGTATGCGTAGTTCAGGTTCTGGTATTTTTTCATTATTATTCCATTTTTATACCTACTTTTGTTTTATGTTAGTGTATGTGTAGTTCTCTTCCATGTTAATGGTTCTTATACCAAGAAATCCACAATTTAAGGAGAAGAAGTTATCTATACAAGAAGTGGTGTTACAAATGGGAAATCAATTACAAAATCAAGGAGCTACACTTAGAAATATTGAGAATCAACTTGGAAAAATAACAAATTCATTAAGTAATAGATCTCAAGGAACACTTCCTACTAATACTGAAGTAAATCCGAAAGGCCAGAATAAAGAGCAAGTAAAAGCCATTCAACTTAGAAGCAAAAGAGAGTTGGAAGGTAGGGTTAAAAAAAATTGAAATAGAGAGAGAAGAAATTGAAGAATCAAAAGAGGACGATCCGAAAGATTCTGAAATACATATTTCTTTGCTGAAAATTGATTTGGAAAAACCACCACCTCCAGTTCCTCAGAGACTTCATCAACAAAAGTTGGATAAGCAATTTTCAAAATTTCTAGAAATTTTTAAGAAACTTACAATTAACATTCCATTTGCTGAAGCCTTAAAACAAATGCCAAGCTATGTGAAGTTTATGAAGGATATTCATAATAGAAAAAAGGAAGTTTGAAGATAATGAGACAGTTGCACTTAGTGAGGCGTGCAATGCTATAATTCAGAAAAAGCTTCTTGAAAAGCTTAAGGATCATGGTAGCTTTACAATTCATTGTGCAATAGGAGACATATTTTATAGGAAAGCTATATGTGATTTAGGTGTAAGCATTAACCTTATGTCATTATCAATATTTAAAAGATTAGGATTAGGAGAAATAACCCCTACTACTATAACTCTACAGTTAGCAAATAGATTAATAATGTACCGTAAAGGACTTATAGAAGATGTCCTAGTGCAAGCGGATCAATATATCTTTCTTGTTGATTTCATTATGCTAGATATGGAGAAAGATAAAGAAATACCTATCATTTTGGGGAGACCTTTCCTAACCACAGGAAGAGCAATGATAGACATGCAGAAAGGGGAATTAACTATGCGCGTCCATGATCAAATGATTACTTTTAACATTTTGAGATTAATGAAGTATCCTGCAAAAGGTAAAGATGATGAATGCTATATAATGGATGTTATAAGATATCTAAGTGAATGCTATTTTAAAACAAATTATGAAGAAAAATCTGAAATCAAAGATTTGGAACACATGCAAGAAGAGGAATTAGATCAACTTGAAGATCTTTATAAGGAAAATTCAAACTATGTTCGAGAAATTTTTGAAATTTTGGACACAACAGAAAAAACAAATCATTTTGTCCATCAAATGAAAAACCTCCAGAACTTGAGTTGAAATTACTTTCTAATCATTTAAAATATGCCTTTTTAGGTGATTCCACTACTTTACCAATTATAATTTCCTTAAAATTAATAATGGAAGAAGAAGAAATATTGATGAAAATTTTGAAAAATTTTAATAAAGTCTTTAGATGGACAATAGCTGATATTAAAGGATCAGTCCTTCAATTTGTATGCATAGAATTCATATGGAAGAGAACTGCAAACCTAAGGCTGGTCCTCAAAGGAGATTGAATCCTATTATGAAAGAAGTTGTTAACAAAGAAATTCTAAAGTGGTTAGATGCTGGAATTATGTACGCTAATTTAGATAGTGCATAGGTTAGTCCACTTCACTGTGTTCCTTAGAAAGAAAGAGTGTCTGTGCCTTTAAATGAATATAATGAGTTAATACCTACTAGACAAGTCACAGGGTGGTGAATATGCATTGATTATTGGAAAACTAAATCTCGCCACTAGAAAAGATCATTTTCCACTACCCTTTTTTAGATTTAATGCTGAATAAACTAGTTGGGCATAAATACTTTTATTTTCTGGATGGATATACTGGTTATCAGCAAATTCAAATAAATCCTGAGGATTAAGAGAAAACAACATTTACCACTTTGTATGGTACATATACTTTTAGAAGAATGTCCTTTAGTTTATGTAATACCCCTGCTACATTTCAAAGTTGTATGATAGCAATTTTATGTGATTTAATTGAAAAAGAGATTGAAGTCTTTATGGATGATTTTTCAGTGTTTATAACTTCATTTGACTTATGTTTAGAATATTTATCAAAAGTTCTTAAGCATTGTGAAGAAACAAATTTAGTCCTTAATTGGGAAAAATGTCAATTTATAGTACCATGAGGAAATGTATTAGGACATCAGATATTAGAAAATGGTATGGAAGTAGATCCAGCTAAATTAAAGTGATCGCTAATTTACCTTATCCAACAAATGTAAGGAAAATTAGGAGTTTTTTAGGACATGCTAGATTATACATTTGATATATTAAAGACTTTTCAAAAATGCTATGCCTTTATGCCATTTACTGGAGAAAGATGCAATTTTCAATTTTCATGAAGAGTGCCTAAAAGCTTCTGAGTTATTAAAAGACAAATTAGTCACTACACCAATTATAGTTTCACCATATTGCGGAAAACATTTTGAACAGATGTGTGATGCTAATGATAATGCTATTGGAGTTGTTTTAGGATAAAGATATGAGAAAATGTTTAAAGTAATTTACTATGCTAGTAAAACTCTTAATGAAGCCCAAATTAGTTATACAATAATTGAAAAAGAGTTATTAGCAATAATACATGCTTTTGATAAATTTAGATAATATTTAATTGGAAATTGATGTGTAGTGCATACAAATCATTCTTCCATGAAGTATTTAATAAAGAAGAAGGATGTTAAACCAAGACTTATTAGATGAGTTCTTCTTTTGCAAGGGTTTGATTTTATAATAGTAGATTGGACGGGAACTGAAAATCAAATTGCTGATCATTTGTCCAGATTTGAATCAGAAAAAACACTCTGTTTTGAAAAAGAAATTAATGAACATTTTCCTGATAAAAAACTATTCAACATTAATGAGTGGCGTGTTCTGTGGTATGCCGACATTGTGAACTTTCTTTTTAGTGATTTTATACCCTATGGAATGACATACCAACAGAAGAGAAAATGTATATCAAAAGCTACTTATTTTTTGGATGACCTATTTTTATATAAAAAAAGGAAGGATCTTATTATTCGAAGATGTGTGCATTTAGAAGAAACTTATGAAATTATCCAAAAGTGTCATAATTTTGATTTTTGTGGACATTTTGGTGTTGATAAAATAACATATAAAATTTTACAATATGAATTTTATTGGCCTACTATCTTTAGAGATATCAATGATTATATCAAAACTTATGATAGATGTCAACGTGTAGGCAATATTTCTAGAAGAAATAAGATGCCCCTCAACTATATGTTGGAAGTTGAAATATTTGATGTTTGGGGATTAGATTTCGTGGGACCATTTATACCATCTTTCGGAAGATTATATATACTGTTAGCAGTGGACTATGTATCTAAATGGATCGAAGTTGTAGCTTTACCATGATGTGATGCTCAAAGTGTTGCAAAATTTTAAGAATGAATATATTTTGTAGATTTGAGATGCCGAGAGTGATCATAACTGACGGGGAAGTCATTTCAGAAATGTCATAATGGAGAAGTTATTAAAGAAATATCATATAAACTATAAAATTTCTACTGCTTATCATCCTCAGATAAGTGGTTTGGCTGAATTATCCAATCATAAAATTAAAAGAATTATGAAAAAATATGTGAATCCAACAAAAATGGATTGTTCATTCAAAGTTGATTATGCTTAGTCGGCTTATAGAACTGCACACAGAACTCCTATAGGAATATACCCATATAGACAAATATTTAAAAAAGCTTGTCATTTATCAGTTGAACTTGAGCATAAAGCATATTGGGTAATTAAGGAGTTCAATTATAATTTAAAGGATGATGGTGAGAAAAGGCTATTGCAATTAAATGAGCTTGAAGAGATAAGAAATGAATCTTTAGAGAGTGCTAAAAAAAAAAAGAAAAGATGAAAATGTGGCATGATCGAATGATTCTTATTAAAAATTTTCAGCCAGGGCAACAAGTTTTGCTATATAATGTAAGGTTAAGATTATTTCTAGGCAAACTTAAGTCCAGGTGGATTGGCATATTTGTTGTGATAAAAGTTTATCCATATGGAGCTATGGATATTAAAGATCCTAAAACTGAAAAAATATTTAAAGTAAATGGTCATAGAATGAAACCCAATTTTATAGGGGATCAACTTAAATTAAATGATTGTATGATGTTGGGTCAACCAGAATAAGTAACGGTTATGTCGAGCTGACGACGTAAACCCAAGCGCTCTGTGGGAGATAACCCATAGTTATCAGTGTGCTTTTGGTTTGAATGTTTTTTGGTGTGATTAAGAAAAATTGGGGTAAAATTTTAAGACTATTATGTGTTAGTAATGATTTTAAGACTTTATTAAGTGACTTAGACATGTTAGAATGAGCACTTGGATGTTAAATTTTCTGGTGCTAAATTAAGCACTGATGCTTAAGCACAAATATTCAGCGCTTAAGTGCGAACGATAAAAATCATGTATGAATTTCAATTTCTAGAAGATTTAACCATGAATTGGTTGAATTGAACATGTCATGATAGTTCTAGGATGTGTCTAGGAGTTATAGAAAGGATTTTGGCCTTTAAATAGAAGGGTTTTATAAANACAATCTCTCCCAAAAATCACAACAAAGAAGAATCTAAAAGAAACACTTGAAGAGACTAGAAGCAACCCCTCAAAAAGTCCCAAGCCTCTCTTTTTATAGTTTTCCAAGAGGTGTCTTGGTATCTCTTCAAAATGTATCCAAATTTGATGTATTCTCTAAAGTATGCCTACTTTCACAAGTCTTTTAACCATATTTTTGNCACAACAAAGAAGAATCTAAAAGAAACACTTGAAGAGACTAGAAGCAGCCCCTCAAAAAGTCCCAAGCCTCTCTTTTTATATTTTTCCAAGAGGTGTCTTAGTATCTCTTCAAAATGTATCCAAATATGATGTATTCTCTAAAGTATGCCTACTTTCACAAGTCTTGTAACCATATTTTTTTTTCTAGTGGTTATAACCACTCTATTTAGCCAATAGATGCCTCAAATGTTCCTTCAAAATTTGTCAAAGTGAATTAACTTGTCAAGTAACTGTCACTGGTGCTTAAGCACGAGGCCTCTGGAGCTTAGACGCGGCCTTCTCTGTTACACGGGCGCGTAAGTGCCTGATCTGATGCTTATGCACCAAAATATTTTTGCACAATTTTTTCATTTTTCTCCACATTTGATCTTTTTTCACTCCTTTTGCCATTTCTCACNCCGTCAAGTAACTGTCACTGGTGCTTAAGCACGAGGCCTCTGGAGCTTAGACGCGGCCTTCTCTGTTACACGAGTGCGTAAGTGTCTGATCTGATGCTTATGCACCAAAATATTTTTGCACCATTTTTTCATTTTTCTCCATATTTGATCTTTTTTCACTCCTTTTGCCATTTCTCATCTTTTTAGTTTTACATGATTAAAAACCACATAAATACTTTCCATTAAAGTGTAATATCTAAAAAATAGGTATAAAAGTGTGTATAAAAACACTATATATTTTAAGTGTATCAGGTTCACAACACATAAGCCAAATTATCATGAACAATCTTGTTTATGGATTTGACCCTACAAAAATATCTAAAAGCACCCAGTAGTGCTTTGGAAGGAGATTTCGTTAGAAATTGAAAGTAAAGAAGGGAGGTGTGATGAGAAAGAGGAAGAGTTAACCTCCTTTATCTATCTTATTTGTNAATGTATCCCATCATTGGAAGGCCTCGTGCTACACTACTACTATGGTTGTCATTTCTATAGGTATAAATTTATATGCTAACATCCCTGAAGCCTCTTTTGATTTGGTCTTTGTGAGGGAAAAGCGAGTGATTATCTCTTTCTTATGCATTAAAGCATATTTTCATTGAGAGATTTCTCAGGGAGTTTTTACTATAGCTTTGCCTCCATTGACTCTGAGCTTGATGAGATTATCAGGTTTTTAACAAATAGGGAAGGAGTGTGGAAGGTGAGAAATGACCATAAGGTATATTTTTCTTCATCCAAAGTCAATGCACTTTCCAAAGCTTAGCATTACTTCATCTCAGCGAAGCTCCTTCCTTCTACTAATCTGAGTGAGGTGACATGAGAGAGATCTTCTCTTAAATATGATATTTTGACTATAAAACTATAGACATTGGTTCTTTTATTTATCATTCTATTATCAATGCTATAAAGAAAGGATCTACTTTAGGATCAGAGGACAACCCTCCACTATTTTTGCCCTTCGTCAGCAAAATGGTGTTGGTTTTGAGAAATAAAAGGAGTTATTTCATCCATTAAAGCACTATTGTAAGGAAACTATGAATTTATATAATATACATGCTAAATTTGAGCTAGAGAGAGTTCTTCTCAGGCTCCTTCTTCTCGACCATCTACTTCATATTCTTAATCTCGGCTTTCCATGAGCATGGTTTCAACATATGAGCACTTCAAGATCACAGAGGATGATATTTCCATTACTCAAACTCAAGTTTATGATAATGCAAACTATTTGGCGCATTTGGATTGGCAAAATAAATGTCAAAATGATCATTAATCATGCATTTATGCTACTCAAATATAAATGTATAGACATAATCAGTATATAGGGGGTGACAAAACAGTAGAGTTCCCTATGTATCCTCCTTACCAATTATATGATTAGAGCAGGGCGATGGAGGAGGATTCAGAAAAGGAAGCTAATGATGATGATAGTGATGATGCTGATAATGATGATGAGGGAGAGGAGTAGATTTTATTGTAATGTAGATGTACTGATTTCTTTATTTTCTCTGCTACTGTATTGTTGTATTTTCATTATCTTTATTCTGATGTATTGGAAATATTATTCTCTACTGATGTGGTATGGTTGTATTTTTGAACTAGTTTATTATTGCTCTAGATTCCTATTAAACTTATATGTTGTAAAATTTTATTTCTTGCTGGTGTACTTTCATATTAATCCTGTTTAGTTGTAATTTACTTTCTACAGTATTGTTGACCTCACTTTTGGTGAGGTCTAGTCTCATTGTCTTAGGAACCTAGGATCTAGCCATAAGAATTTATTGTTGATTATCATAGAGGTCTAGTGATGGAACCCTTCCACATACTTTAAAAACTTCTTGACACTTTGTGGGAAGTCTCACATGGGTTTTCATAAGCCCTCATTCCTCACTTGGGATGGTAAAGACCAAGAAGTGACGACCCTATAGTGAGTTAAAAGAGGATCAGCGATACCTTAGGGCAACCCTGGGTGGCTTAGTCTTGGTCACAACCTCACACACACACACTCAAACCCAAAAAAATCACTTATAACTAACATATCTCCAATTTCTTTTGGCGACTCGTATGGGCGGCCCCAAGCCCTTAGTCTTTTGCTGGNAGCCAATTTGGAATGAATTTGGTAAAATTTTGGGGTGATTTGGGACTTTGGGGATTTAAGGGAATTTTGGTTATTTTTGGTGGGTTTAGTAATTTGGGGGGGGGGGGGGGTAGTTTACACAATTTACATGGTCATCAATCCTAATTCCATTAAGACATCACACTTTGGCCACATATCCCCACTTTTCCCCAAATTTATCAAATTATCCCTAAAACCCTAAAACCTCCTAATTTTCCCAAACTCCTAATTCTTCACCAAAAGTAATGTTGATCCATTTTAAATTACCCAAATTGCCCAAATACCTCCAAAATCCACCAAAAATGACCAAAATTCCCTTAAATCCCCAAAGTCCCAAATCACCCCAAAATTTTACCAAATTCATTCCAAATTGGCTCATCTTCACTTATCTTTCCTACTGGCATTTTACCAAATTCATTCCAAATTGGTGTTCTTGGTGTTGTTGCTAGTAGGAAAGATAAGTGAAGAATATAATCACATACATTGTTATACTATTGCATTTAAACAGTCGGGAACAAGTTTTTGGCGTCGTTGCCAGGGATTGAAATTAAGAAAAATTAAAAATTAGGATTGCACTTTAGATTTCAATTAAAATTTCAATTGAAATTAAGATTGAAATTAAATTGTAATTTAATTTAAAACAAAATTTTTATTTTTAGAATGCCTTATTTAAACTTCAAGAATTTTTATAAGAATATTTTAGTGTTGTATTTTTATATCAAGTATCTTATTTTTATTTTATGTTAGTGTATGCGTAGTTCAGGTTCTGGTATTTTTTCATTATTATTCCATTTTTATACCTATTTTTGTTTTATGTTAGTGTATGTGTAGTTCTCTTCCATGTTAATGGTTCTTATACCAAGTNTTTTATTTTATGTTAGTGTATGCGTAGTTCAGGTTCTGGTATTTTTTCATTATTATTCCATTTTTATACCTACTTTTGTTTTATGTTAGTGTATGTGTAGTTCTCTTCCATGTTAATGGTTCTTATACCAAGAAATCCACAATTTAAGGAGAAGAAGTTATCTATACAAGAAGTGGTGTTACAAATGGGAAATCAATTACAAAATCAAGGAGCTACACTTAGAAATATTGAGAATCAACTTGGAAAAATAACAAATTCATTAAGTAATAGATCTCAAGGAACACTTCCTACTAATACTGAAGTAAATCCGAAAGGCCAGAATAAAGAGCAAGTAAAAGCCATTCAACTTAGAAGCAAAAGAGAGTTGGAAGGTAGGGTTAAAAAAATTGAAATAGAGAGAGAAGAAATTGAAGAATCAAAAGAGGACGATCCGAAAGATTCTGAAATACATATTTCCTTGCTGAAAATTGATTTGGAAAAAGCACCACCTCCAGTTCCTCAGAGACTTCATCAACAAAAGTTGGATAAGCAATTTTCAAAATTTTTGGAAATTTTTAAGAAGCTTACAATTAACATTCCATTTGCTGAAGCCTTAAAACAAATGCCAAGCTATGTGAAGTTTATGAAGGATATTCATAATAGAAAAAAGGAAGTTTGAAGATAATGAGACAGTTGCACTTAGTGAGGCGTGCAGTGCTATAATTCAGAAAAAGCTTCTTGAAAAGCTTAAGGATCCTGGTAGCTTTACAATTCATTGTGCAATAGGAGACATATTTTATAGGAAAGCTATATGTGATTTAGGTGCAAGCATTAACCTTATGTCATTATCAATATTTAAAAGATTAGGATTAAGAGAAATAACCCCTACTACTATAACTCTACAGTTAGCAGATAGATTAATAATGTACCGTAAAGGACTTATAGAAGATGTCCTAGTGCAAGTGGATCAATATATTTTTCTTGTTGATTTCATTATGCTAGATATGGAGAAAGATAAAGAAATACCTATCATTTTGGGGAGACCTTTCCTAGCCACAGGAAGAGCAATGATAGATATGCAGAAAGGCGAATTAACTATGCGCGTCCATGATCAAATGATTACTTTTAACATTTTGAGATTAATGAAGTATCCTGCAAAAGGTAAAGATGATGAATGCTATATAATGGATGTTATAAGATATCTAAGTGAATGCTATTTTAAAACAAATTATGAAGAAAAATCTGAAATCAAAGATTTGGAACACATGCAAGAAGAGGAATTAGATCAACTTGAAGATCTTTATAAGGAAAATTCAAACTATGTTCGAGAAAGTTTTAAAATTTTGGACACAACAGAAAAAGCAAATCATTTTGTCCATCAAATGAAAAACCTCCAGAACTTGAGTTGAAATTACTTTCTAATCATTTAAAATATGCCTTTTTAGGTGATTCCACTACTTTACCAATTATAATTTCCTTAAAATTAATAATGGAAGAAGAAGAAATATTGATGAAAATTTTGAAAAATTTTAATAAAGCCTTTAGATGGACAATAGCTGATATTAAGGGATCAGTCCTTCAATTTGTATGCATAGAATTCATATGGAAGAGAACTGCAAACCTAAGGCTGGTCCTCAAAGGAGATTGAATCCTATTATGAAAGAAGTTGTTAACAAAGAAATTCTAAAGTGGTTAGATGCTGGAATTATGTACGCTAATTTAGATAGTGCATGGGTTAGTCCACTTCATTGTGTTCCTTAGAAAGAAAGAGTGTCTGTGACTTTAAATGAATATAATGAGTTAATACCTACTAGACAAGTCACAGGGTGGTGAATATGCATTAATTATAGAAAACTAAATCTCGCCACTAGAAAAGATCATTTTCCACTACCCTTGTTTAGATCAAATGCTGAATAAACTAGCTGGGCATAAATACTTTTATTTTTTGGATGGATATACTGGTTATCACCAAATACAAATATCTCCTGAGGATCAAGAGAGTTGGGCATAAATACTTTTATTTTCTGGATGGATATACTGGTTATCACCAAATTCAAATAAATCATGAGGATTAAGAGAAAACAATGTTTACCACTTTGTATGGTACATCTACTTTTAGAAGAATGCCCTTTAGTTTATGTAATACCCCTGCTACATTTTAAAGTTGTATGATGACAATTTTATGTGATTTAATTGAAAAAGGGATTGAAGTCTTTATGGATGATTTTTCAGTGTTTATAACTTCATTTGACTTATGTTTAGAATATTTATCAAAAGTTCTTAAGCATTGTGAAGAAACAAATTTAGTCCTTAATTGGGAAAAATTTCAATTTATAGTAGCATGAGGAAATGTATTAGGACATCAGATATTAGAAAATGGTATGGAAGTAGATCCTGCTAAAATTCAAGTGACGCTAATTTACCTTATCCAACAAATGTAAGGAAAATTAGGAGTTTTTTAGGACATGCTAGATTATACATTTGATATATTAAAGACTTTTCAAAAATGCTATGCCTTTATGCCATTTACTGGAGAAAGATGCAATTTTCAATTTTCATGAAGAGTGCCTAAAAGCTTTTGAGTTATTAAAAGACAAATTAGTCACTACACCAATTATAGTTTCACCATATTGTGGAAAACCTTTTGAACATATGTGTGATGCTAATGATAATGCTATTGGAGTTGTTTTAGGACAAAGATATGAGAAAATGTTTAAAGTAATTTACTATGCTAGTAAAAATCTTAATGAAGCCCAATTTAGTTATACAATAATTAAAAAAGAGTTATTAGCAATAATACATGCTTTTGATAAATTTAGATAATATTTAATTGGAAATTGATGTGTAGTGCATACAAATCATTCTTCCATGAAGTATTTAATAAAGAAGAAGGATGTTAAACCAAGACTTATTAGATGGGTTATTATTTTGCAAGGGTTTGATTTTATAATAGTAGATTGGACGGGAACTGAAGATCAAATTGCTGATCATTTGTCCAGACTTGAATAAAAAAACACTCTGTTTTGAAAAAGAAATTAATGAACATTTTCCTGATAAAAAACTATTCAACATTAATGAGTGGCGTGTTCTGTGGTATGCCGACATTGTGAACTTTCTTTTTAGTGATTTTATACCCTATGGAATGACATACCAACAGAAGAGAAAATTTATATCAAAAGCTACTTATTTTTTGGATGACCTATTTTTATATAAAAAAGGGAAGGATCTTATTATTCGAAGATGTGTGCCTTTAGAAGAAACTTATGAAATTATCCAAAAGTGTCATAATTTTGATTTTTGTGGACATTTTGGTGTTGATAAAATAACATACAAAATTTTACAATATGAATTTTATTGGTCTACTATCTTTAAAGATATCAATGATTATATCAAAACTTATGATAGATGTCAACGTGTAGGCAATATTTCTAGAAGAAATAAGATGCCCCTCAACTATATGTTGGAAGTTGAAATATTTGATGTTTGGGGATTAGATTTCATGGGACCATTTATACCATCTTTCAGAAAATTATATATACTGTTAGCAGTGGACTATGTATCTAAATGGATCAAAGTTGTAGCTTTACCTTGATGTGATGCTCAAAGTGTTGCAAAATTTTAAGAATGAATATATTTTGTAGATTTGAGATGCCGAGAGTGATCATAACTGACGGGGAAGTCATTTCAGAAATGTCATAATGGAGAAGTTATTAAAGAAATACCATATAAACTATAAAATTGCTACTGCTTATCATCTTCAAATAAGTGGTTTGGCTGAATTATCCAATCATGAAATTAAAAGAATTATGAAAAAATATGTGAATCCAATAAAAATGGATTGTTCATTCAAAGTTGATTATGCTTTGTGGGCTTATAGAACTGCACACAAAACTCCTATAGGAATATACCCATATAGACAAATATTTAAAAAAGCTTGTCATTTATCAGTTGAACTTGAGCATAAAGCATATTGGGTAATTAAGGAGTTCAATTATAATTTAAAGGATGATGGTGAGAAAAGGCTATTGCAATTAAATGATCTTGAAGAGATAAGAAATGAATCTTTAGAGAGTGCTAAAATTTACAAAGAAAAGATAAAAATGTGGCATGATCGAATGATTCTTATTAAAAATTTTCAGCTAGGCCAACAAGTTTTGCTATATAATGTAAGGTTAAGATTATTTCTAGGCAAACTGAAGTCCTGGTGGATTGGCCCATTTGTTGTGATAAAAATTTATCCATATGGAGCTATGGATATTAAAGATCCTAAAACTGAAAAAATATTTAAAGTAAATGGTCATAGAATGAAACCCTATTTTATAGGGGATCAACTTAAATTAAATGATTGTATGATGTTGGATCAACCAGAATAAGTAACGGTTATGTCGGGCTGGCGACGTAAACTCAAGCGCTCTGTGGGAGATAACCCATAGTTATCAGTGTGCTTTTGGTTTGAATGTTTTTTGGTGTGATTAAGAAAAATTGGGGTAAAATTTTAAGACTATTATGTGTTAGTAATGATTTTAAGACTTTATTAAGTGACTTAGACATGTTAGAATGAGTACTTGGATGTTAAATTTTTTGGTGCTAAATTAAGCACTGATGCTTAAGCACCAATATTTAGTGCTTAAGTGCGAACGATAAAAATCATGTATGAATTTCAATTTCTAGAAGATTTTTCCATGAATTGGTTGAATTGAACATGTCATGATAGTTCTAGGATGTCTCTAGGAGTTATAGAAAGGATTTTGGCCTTTAAATAGAAGGGTTTTATAAGGGATTTTCATCACAATTCAAATTCTAACCCTGAAAGTCTAAGAGAAAGAGAGATTTAGAGAAAATGTCTTCATGGGAGATGGATTTGAAGGAAAAGGAAGAGACCATGAGGAAGGAATTCATTAGTCAGAGTGCACAAGAGATGTATAACAGTTTCTTAGTCGTAAGTATTAAAGGAATAACGAAAAAGATAAACAATATTAAGGCTGATGTGGCTTCAATTGAGGTAAAGGTAAATGAAGTTAATGCACATCTAGAGCATATTGGATGGAAATTAAAAATGCAATTTAGCCATACCAGTTATATAGAGGAAGTGGATAAGGTGATGTATCTTAAGCAGAAATGGATTAAAGAAGATTGTACTAGAGCTCTTCACCACCATCCGTTTTATTAACTCTATATTCCAAATGCCCAAGGAGAGACTAATGAGAGGCAAGAATTTGTTCCAACAAATGAAGAATGGAATTAAGTTCTATGCTAAGATTTGCTTGTTAGGAGTTATTTTATGTGTTAGTGTTAGGTCTTATTTTTAGTGTTTATGTGATTTATTGTGTAAGTTTGTTTAGTGTTTGTATTTAGGAAATTTTCTCATCCAAAACTCTTCAGAATGAGAATTATGTGTTGTATATTGTTTGTAATAATTTGTGAATGAACATAAGTGTTCGTTTGTGAAAAAATTGTGTTATTTTTATGTAAAATTGAATTAGTAATATTAGAGAATTTTGAGAGGAGGGAGAGTTAAAAGGGAAGAAAATAGTTATTCAAGTGTTATAAGACCATTTAGGGGTGGTTTACTTAGGCTAATAGTGTATTTTACTTACGATCAAAAATATAAAAAATCGTGCACTGGCGCCTAAGCGTGAAGCAACCCGAGAGGTAGACGCCTAAGCGCCAAATATTCGCGCTTAAGTGTCGGTTCACAAAAACCTATTCGCGAGCTATTAAAAGTGAAAGATAACCCAAAAAATTTCCATTTTTGCTCCTGTCATTGTCTTCTTCCTCCAACGTTCATGATTTTGAGTTTAGGAAAAACCTTATTTTGGAGATTTCATGGTAGATTAAAGCCAAATTTTCTAGATTTGGATTTCTTGAGGTAAGAGTATCACTTCTATGTAGAAATTTTGAATTTTCACCAAGTATTTTGAGTACATTTAAAAATACCGAAAGATCACTATTCATGGTGAAAATTGGAGAAAAATCTATGAAAATTAAATAGAAATTGTAGTTTAAGCTTATAGGAGTTGAGTTTAGTAGTTTAAAGTTGATTCATAGATTTATTTTGAACTTTTTGAAAATTTTAGAAATGACACCACGAATGAAAAGAAGCAAGGGGAAGTCCCATTTAGATTCGAGTAAATTTTTGAGTTAAAAAGCTTAAGATCGATATAGTGATGCTCTGTAATTGCAAAAACTTATACACGACCAATGTTTTAAAAATCCAGGAGGACCTGTTGAGGATTTAATTGTTCATCAACAGTGGGAACGACTCTGTTATTTTTCTGCTGTAGTAGTGATTTCTGTAGTTCGGGAGTTTTATGCTAATCTCTCAGAGGTAGAAGAAGATTGAGTTATGGTCAGAGGAAAATCAGTACCATTTTCACCAGAGGTAATTAACATGTTTTACCAGTTGCCCCCCAATACTTTGTGTTTTTATTTGAACTATAGTCCTACTGAGATGGAGTTGGATGAGATTATTTCATATTTGACTGTTGGAAGAGGACTCTGGAAGATTACAAATGAAATGTGAGTCAACTTTTCCACTTCAAAGTTAAAGGCCACCTCAAAGGCATGACGTTATTTTATTTCAGCTCATCTACTGCCGACCAATCATCTCAGTGAAGTTACTAAAGAGAGAGCGACATTAAATTATTGTATTCAGTAGTTTAAGCATATCAACATTAGGGCACTTATCTACCAGAGTATCATCAGTTCTGCTACTGCTGCTACTACTGTAGGTTTGGGATTTGCTTCCTTAATCTTTTCTTTGTGTGAGCAAGCAGGAGTTAGATGTGATACTTAAGAATAAATGATGCTACCTCTAAAGCCCATTACTAAAGTGAATGTAAAATCATATTTGGAGCACACTATTTTTGGTTGGAGATGAGAATTTTCAAAGAGTTATGGAATGATAACATCTGCTTTTTCTACATCTGGTGCTTCTACATCTAGACCATGTACCTCAAGACCATCTACATCCAGAGGTCAGTCTACTGAATCTCAAGATCAATTTTTGAAAAGGATGATGGATAATATTAATTTTACCACTGATAAGATACAAAATTTAGAAAATTTTGTTGATCATATTAATGGATATGTCAGAAAACATAGTGATTATGAGGAAAATTTTCACTCATCTTTGGAGAGTCTCATTAGGGGTAACCAAGGAGTGGAATTCCCTTCATATCCAAAATATCCTGATTATGAGTATGCAACTTTTTGGGATAGCGGTGACACTAATGATGATGATGAGGAGGAGGACTAAGCTTGTTTTAAATTTATAATAATTTGAAGTACGACATTGTGTGAACTTGCTACTGTTGTACTTTTTGTTGTTGTTGTTGTAGATCTTTTGTTGTGTTAAGGTGTTATGTTTAATTGTTAATGTAATAGTTGTGTTTTGTGTTTTGCTTTTATTATTGTGATTAGATTTTGTGGTAGTAGTTGTGTGAAGTAATATGTGTAGTGTGCTTTAGTTAGTTAGTATTGAACTTATTTCTGAGTATTAGGAAAGCTAAAAATCTTACTAGATTTAGTTTTAACTTCAATTTCAAAAATTGTTACCCTATATTTTCTTTTATATCAGTGTGTTTGATTTTATGTTGAGATTATGAAGTCAAAGTCAATGTGTTTGTTTGCTTATATGTTGTTACCAATTACTTGCAAGTCTTATGAATCTCTACATGTTAAATTAAAATTAAAATGATAAAAATTTGATCAAAAAATTAATTTTACTCCTGTTTTAAATTTTTGTACTTGTATCAACAGGGTGTAAAAATTCCTGTAAGCATTTTATTTTAATTTTCATTCCTGCTTATATATATATGATACTAAAATGTTAAATCTTGTTAAAAATTTAAGTTTGGGGGGGAAGAAAAATATTTTCAAAACCTGAATTTTATTTGTTCTCAAATATGCTACAAGTGAATTTGATCTGAAAAGAAAAATGATAATGTATATGAAGTTATATTAGGGAAGTAAAATTTTGATTATAGAAATGAGTAAGAAAATTTAGTTAAAATTTTATAAGTGATATAGAAAAATTTAAAGTTAAAAGTTCTTAAATGTAGAAATGAAAAATATTGTGTAACTATCTTTAGTAGGAGATATTATATTTTTTAAAAAATGTGGAAGGATTAGATTTTTATTTTTGAAACTTAAATTTTTCTTATTAAAAATAATTTTCATAAGCTATTATTATGTTTTTAGTAAAAGAAAAATATCATTTCTTTACTTTAGGAAGGGAGGAGTAGAATTCAAAATTATTAAAGACCTATCTAAATATAGTAATCCTTGCCTAAAAGAAAAAGAAAAAGAAAAAGAAAAAGAAAAGAAAAAAAAAGAAAAAAAAAGGAAAAGAAAAAGAAACTAAAAGGGAGGCNGACCTATCTAAATATAGTAATCCTTGCCTAAAAGAAAAAGAAAAAGAAAAAGAAAAAGAAAAGAAAAAAAAATAAAAAAAAAGGAAAAGAAAAAGAAACTAAAAGGGAGGCGAAGCTTAAGGATTAGTGTCTAATCAAAAATTGGTTCCACATTTGATCTTTTTAAAGTATAAGACTTGAGAAACCCTTAAGCTTAAGGATATAATATAGTAAGTAAAATTATACTTAATAAAATAAGTGAAGGAAATAAAATGCCTAAGTTCTATATTTGGAAAATCTACAAGTATCTCTCACTTAGATAGGAACTCATATTTTTCATTCTTCTTCACTTTAAGGATCTCTAAACTTTAAGTTGGTCTCATTCACTAGAATTTTTTCTAAATTAGACTACTATAATTCTAAAATAATTTTTTAGAACCTCCTAAAGAAACTCATATGCATAATCATACTTATTTAGTTTTTAAAGATTGAAGTGTCACTTGAAGACAAGTAACATTTAAAGTTTGGGGGATTTTGATACACCTAAAATATATAGTATTTTTATACATATTTTTGAGATATTGCACTTTAATGGAAGGTAATTGTGTGTTTGTTCTTCAGGTACAACTAAAAAGGTGAAAAATAGCAAAAGGAGTGAAAAAGAATCAAATATAAAGCAAAAATGAAAAAATGATGCAAAAGTATTTTGCCTCCTAAATGCTAGATTTGGCGCTTAAGCGCCCGTGAAACAGAGAAAGCTGCGCCTAAGCGCCAAAGGCCCCACGCTTAAGCGCCAGTGACAGTTACTTGAAGGGTTAATTCATTTTGACAAATTTTGAAGGGATATTTGAGGCACCTATTGGCTAAAGAGGGTGGTTATAACAACTAGAAATGAAAATACGGTTAAAAGACTTGTGAAAGGAGGCATACTTTAGAGAATACAACAAATTTGGACACATTTTGAAGAGATACCAAAGCATCTCTTGGAAAACTATAAAAAGAGAGGCTTGAGACNACTTTAGAGAATACAACAAATTTGGACACATTTTGAAGAGATACCAAAGCATCTCTTGGAAAACTATAAAAATAGAGGCTTGAGACTTTTCGAGGGGCTGCTTCCAGTCTCTTCAAGTGTTTCTTTTAGATTCTTCTTTGTTGGGATTTCTGGGAGAGACTGTAAGACGCCAATATCTACCTTTATTTTAGTTTTAGTTTCTAGTGTTTGAGAGTTAAGAGTGTTGTAAGAAGAGAAGAGATTCAAAGGAACTTCAAGAGTTTGGTGGAGGATTTAAGATAAGTTTTTTATCTTTTTGTTACTACATTTGGCTCTAATTGAGACTTTTTGTTGGTTTGATAATGATTTATGCTTTTAAACTAAAGTGTGATTTTGTTTTCTTCATGAGTTTTCTTTATCTTTTTCCTTAAACTAATAAGTAAATAAAGTATTGGATGGAAGTTGTGGAGAGTATTGATCTTTAAAGTTGGAATAAGTTGTGATGATTTAACTTTAAGTACTTCGTTTACTTCTTGATTTGGCCCATCGAGATGTTAAAATTTGTTATGAGAACATGTAAGAACCGGGATGGTATTGTCTCAGTCAACAATTTGAAAGAATCACATGAGATTGTATGAATGAGAATGTAATTCATATGAGAGTGCAAATAAATAGGGAAATAATCTTTGAAGGTTGTAGAGTTTGAGGAGTTTAAAGTGACAGGTTAAAGCCCCCAACTTGGTTTATTGTTTTAGGTTTTGATATGCAACGTTAGCCCCCAGGTGGAGGGAATCGAGGGAACTCTAGAGTGAGAGCTGATATCTTCTCTACCTAGTCGGTCTTCAGAACTATTCAAACTTTAAATTAGCCAATGTTCTTTATAACATCTCTAGTAAGGGTAAAGAATAATATTGATTATTTTCGGCGCAACACAATTTTGCATACTTCCACAACATAATTCCTTTACTTATTACTGATTCATGATAAAGAGAGACTTTTCACATTCAGTGCTTCTTATCTTACAAAAACTCAAGTTATTTTAGAAGTTGTTATTATATTATCAAAATATTAAAAATACCAAAAAGATTTGAACTTTAATTACTGTGACAATATCTTTAGTTTAAGTAATTGTCTTTTTGAAATAGAAGTTTATTACTTAATAGTGCATATTATGAAATATCCCCGTGGGTTTGATATTCGAGGCTTAATAAAAAAGTCCTATATTACTTGATAACAATACGTATACTTACGTAGTATCCTAATATATATATAAATAAATAAGTAGAATTCTTATTTTCTTCAGGATCAAGTTTTTGGTGATGTTGCAAAGTAGGAAAGATAAGTGAAGAATATAATCGCATACATTGTTATACTGTTGATTATAAACAATCAAGATCAAAACCTCAGGTATTTCCTCATCCCATAAAGTATGCACTTCTATTAGTAAATAAGAATAATACCAAGAACATCCTCATGTTCCTCTATAAGCTAGTTTATTGGACCACTTGATGAAAGGCAAGGTCAGATAAAGTAAGTAATATAATTGAGATGGTCTTGCCTTATGTCAAAACTCATTGTCTCTAGTAAGACTTTTAGTTTCATTGAGCACTAAGATGTAGTGGACTAGTTAACCAACTACAACCAGAGATCAAATACAAGTCAAGTGACAACAAGGAGCTAAGAATCATCACCCTCATGACTCGTTGAAATCAAATCAATCCATCGCAAACTTAAACAACAACAAGCAACATCAAACAATCCATTCCATAACAAACAATAACATAACACACTACAACGAAACCAAACTTGGTTTGCCTATCAAGAAGCACTTGGCTTAACGTCATCTACCCGACAAATCCAGATGCTTACTCAAGTTTACCCAGCATTAAGACCTCATTAATCATAGACCTTTCTCCACTTATATAGGGTTTAAGTTTTTGTCTTTTCACTTTAAACACCCTACCACTTTTAGGATCCTTAATATGTATTGCACCAAAAGGGTAAACTTTATTTAAAATAAATGACCCCGACCACATAGACTTAATATTTCTAAAAAATAATCTCAATAATGAAATTGGTAGGTGATGTGCCCCTGGTGTGTGTTATTTTTCTGTGTGTTTTATGTCAATTTAAATCCCCGGAAAAAGTGCGAAAAACTTAACCAGTCCCAAACTTACGCAGTAAAATAACTTCAAAAAATATGGCCAAAATCTTGAACCAATTTATATGAAGTATTTAATATGTAAAATCAAAATGTTATATAAAATATATAAAATAGTTCACAAACTAGGGGTTCTACGCAAGTACACACATCGCTTCAAGTAATATAAGGTTTTCTTTAAAAACCCCAGTATCGATCCCACAAAAAAGCGCAATAAGTAATCCTTTAAACTAAATCTAGTCTATTAGTATCAAGTCTTAGTTTAGAAGATGAAAATTCTTATGATAATAACATAAATCACAATATTCAAACTATAAGAAAAATTAAAGTAAGAAAGATAAGTTAAAATGGGTTTAATGTATGCTAATAGAAATGTAACTAAAAGAACTAAGTTTACTAAACTAATTTCAAAACTTCAAACTTAAATTTACTAAGACTAAACAAAGTTTTTTGTGATAAAGAGTTTAAATTTAAGAAAACATCACTTCTCATTACAAAGAGTATATGGATTGTGAAGAAATTAAAATCATTTAAAATTATATATAAAATTATTTTGTGTCAAATAGAATCAATCATATTCTTTACCCTCTTTCAAGTGCATAAAGAATATTGATTAATCCAGAGTTTTGTCCCTAATTCTGTGGTTAGGCTGAGAGGACACCGGCTCCCACTCCAGAGCTCCGACTACTCCCTCACCGGAGGGCTAACAATCTTGCATTAGTTTCCAATCAACTGGACCAAATTGGGGATTTTAGTATGTCACCTTAAAATCTCCAATTCTGCATCCAACAAAGTATATTTCTCTATTTATTTGCATTCAACCCCATGGAATCGAATGTGATTCTCATTATGTTGTAGAAATCATAGCCCTTTCAGATCATATGTTTCTCAACACATATTAACATTTCAATTGGCCAGATCGAAAATTAAATGAAGATCAAAGTTTAAATCATCACAAATTATTAACATTTAAAACCATATAAAAATAAAATCAATTTTTCACATAACAAAATCTCATTATAGGGAGAAGGATAAAGAAGACTGCTTAGAATTCATGAGAAAGAAACAACAAAACACATATTTCATATATAAAAATAAGTTTACAAAAACAAAGAAATAAAAGACACAATTTATCTCACAATCTTTTCCAAGAAAATCCCTAAAAGTTCCCTTTAAGCCCTTTCTCTCTTTACAATAACACTCAATTCTCNCACATATTTCATATATAAAAATAAGTTTACAAAAACAAAGAAATAAAAGACACAATTTATCTCACAATCTTTCCCAAGAAAATCTCTAAAAGTTCCCTTTAAGCCCTTTCTCTCTTTACAATAATACTCAATTCTATCCTAAAAATGTAATGAAGAAGAAATCTCCCACTTTTTCTCTCCTCTTACAACCCTAGAAGAAAATCCTCTCTTCTTCAAAGCTTTCTTCTCACTCTCACGCCTCACACACACACACAACACACTTTTTGCTCTAGACTTCCCTCTATTTTATCAGAGATTGCCTCCCTAAAAAAAATTTAAAATTCCCTCCAAAATTTTCTTCAATAGTCAAACCTTTTGAATTCCAAAAGACATGTCTATTGATTCAAGAAACATATTCCTTCATTAGAGAACCTTTCAAAGTGGCTAGATGCATTGAATCACTCCATAGGGCCTTTGAATCATTCAAAACCTTCAAAATCTACTCAAAATTCATCTTGAACCACCTTAATCCGTCCTATATTAACCATGGCACCTCAGGCGCCAGTTCTATGGATTTTTGAGCCACAGGCGCCACCCTGCAACAGCTCCACCATTTTGCTCAGTTTCACCCTATTTTAGTTGTGTTTCGCTCCTAATAGATATGCCTACAAAATAAGCATGAAAACAGTTTTTCTTTAAAGTGTAACTTTATTCAAAAATATGTGAGAAATGTAAAGTAGATTAAACATAGAAAGACATATCGAAATGTGTCAAGTCAAAAATTTTTTTTTTGTTTATTTTTGCTCCAAATTGCACCATTTTTATTTCATTTTCTCCAAAATTCCATTTTTTGTACGTGAAACCAAAAATATGCAAAATATCTTCCTTTAAAGTGTAATATCATTAAATATTTTTNCAAAATTCCATTTCTTGTACGTGAAACCAAAAATATGCAAAATATCTTCCTTTAAAGTGTAATATCATTAAAGATTATAAAAATTGAGCATAAAATATATATGAAAAAATAGATAAATTTTAGGAGTGTCAGCAGGATGAAAGATTCAATAAATTTCTCTCAAATTAAAGACAAACCATAGGGTAGCTTGGGAAGTCATTGAGGCTCTCATCAGGATCTGTGACAACCCCTAGTTTTTCTTCTTCTTTTGGATTTCATAATAAATGTTCCAAATTTGAGCCTCTCCTATTTGACACTTCTTGGTCTGATCTTTGAAAAGTCATATCCTTTGAAATTCATAGAGACAATATTTTCTGATCTAAATCGATAGTTTTCTTAAGTGATTTTAGTCAATTAAGATGTAATTGACTATAGGGTCTTACCTTTATAGGGAGTTTTAAGAACCTAGGTAATATAAACCCTACATGATTCTTTATATTAGATAGGGGAATTCATCGGTCAATAAAAAATGATTTTTCGCAGACTAAAATGAATGTCATAAATTCTTTAGTTTATTTAATCGAGCACCAGAAGCAAGCAGCATATTTATCCTTCGAGGTAGATATATTGCTTGCTGTGTTGTGCTCGATCATTTAAACTATTGCAGGTATGAGATTGATTCGGTCTTGTATTTTCAAAAATTGAAATATTACTTTTTTCTAAATTATATATATATATATATA
>JXCR01148540.1:12612-23259 GCA_002079205.1 Phalaenopsis hybrid cultivar | reverse complement strand
CAAGCTAGGGAGAATGAAGGTGTAGAATGTCTTAAAAACTAAATAAGCTTGAAGACATGAAACAGATGCAAAAGAGGGCTTACAACTCCACATTGATTGGAGGGAGGTGCCATGGCTAGACTTATAGTGCCATGTGGTGATCCTTGCCTAGATGAAAAAAATGACTGAATGCAGAAATGGGAGGACTAACTTAGTAGAGAAATTGATGGCTTTAGTCAAAATTCCATGGTTTTATTGTTCTAGGCCATCAATCTCTCTAGGCAACTTGATCGTGTAGTGATCTGAGGATCCTTGCTAGCAAATATTATATGTTAGGATAGAACCAGTATGTTAGGATAGAACCAGATAAATTTTTTGATGCAAAGAGGGGTATTAATACCTATTACCAGATCTATTAGTAAGGAAAGAATTAAATAGAGGATATAGTAGAAAAGGAAAGGAATAATAAAGAATCCAAGCAAATAATTCAAATTAAACATGAATTTTTAATGGCTAAAACTAGCCATTAATAAATATTTTAATACTCCCCCTCAAGTTAAAGCATAGATGTTAGTCATGTTCAACTTGGATTTGAAATCGTTGAACAGTGACCGAGGAAGATTTTTTGTGAGAATATTTGTCAGCTGGTCACCAGATGACACAAATGAAACACAAATTTTCCCGTACTCGAGTTTTTTCTTAATGAAGTATCGGTCAATCTCAACATGTTTGGTGCGATCATGCTGGACTGGTCGTGAACAATGCTAATGGCTGTGTTGTTATCACAGAACAACTATAAGGGAGCAAAGACTGTCATACGTAGTTTGTGGAGCATGATACGTAACCAGAGAGCTTCACAATTTTCGAGGGACATGGACCGAATTCGGCTTTTGCACTGCTCCGAGCAATTACAGACTGTTTCTTCCTTTTGCACTTGACCAGGTTTCCGTACATAAATGAGCAGCACCTCGAGGTAGATTGCCGATTATGGACAGACCCGACCCAATTCACGTTTGTGTAAACTGCAATTAAAAAAAGGTATGACAGGAAAAAAACAAAACTGAGCCCGGTGTAACTTTTAAATAGTGGAGAATCCGGTGGACAACTTGTAGGTGGTGCATGAATTGACTGACTATCCCAATACAAGGCAAATGTCGGGGTGTGTATGGGCAAGGTAGATGAGTTTCCCCATAAGACGCTGGTAGTGAGTCTTGTTTATAGGAACTCCATTGGGAACATCAAGAAATTTTTTATTGGGATTCATCGAGACAGTCATTGGTTTGCGCATGTGAAGATTGTTCTTTGTGAAAAGGTAAATCATATATTTCTGTTGAGATACGCAAATACCTTGAGAGAACCGAGCAACTTTCATGCCTAAGAAGTACCAGAGAGATCTCAAGTCATTCATTTCAAAGAAAGTAGTAAGAATACCTTTTAGAGACTTCAATGCTGATAGATTATTACCTGTGAGAACAATATCTTTAAACTGTGATACAATGCTAGAATTGAACCAGAATCTATAACTCAGAATAAACAAAAATTAATAATAGCTAAAATAGAGGATATAGTAGAAAATGAAAGGAATAATAAAGAATTCAAGCTAATAACTCAGAATAAACAGGAATTGACAATAATGGCTAAAACTAGTCATTAATAAATATTCCAATATTATAAATCTTATCCAAAAGATATTTTGTGCAAAGGGTGTGGACTTAGTTCTAAGTTGATAGATGGAATTTATACTTCATTACCATGTGAGGAAAAAACCCACACTTAGGTGGTAGTATGCGTGTAACAGTATTGTTAGGGTTGATAAGGTTGCCTAAGCTCTAAAGTTGAAGTGTAGGAAAAAGGGTACTTTCTCCATTTTGCAAATATGACATTTAAAATGAGACTCATAGCTTAATCATATAGGATGAAAAAGCATGGACTATCTTCTCAATATAATAGAGAAGGGTAAGAAAAAGAAGGTATTTTATCCATACTGCAAAGAGAACATTACCAATTGGGATCAAAAAGTCCAAAATTATTATCTAAGTGATAGTGTATATACAAAAAAATTGGATGGCGCAGCTTACAACTTGATCACTTATGACCAAGAAATCAAGAATCTCCTCAATATGGTAGATGATATACATTAAGACAGAGAGAATGAGAATTGTAGTTTAATCTTGTGGGATAAAAAAGGCCCTAATTATCGGTTCAATATGTAGAGAATAAACTAACAGCTTGACCTTATGGTATGAAGCAAGCTCATAAAAGTCTACTTAAGGTGATAGAAAAGACTTAAAGGATGTTAAAAATGAGGCTTGCAATATGCTTGCATTGATGAAGATGTCGGACAATCCCCTAAATATGGGAGGAGATACATAATGATTGTAAAGAATGAAACTTACATCCCAATCTTGTGTGATCGAGAGGTCCAAATATCTTTTTAACGGCGCAGCGAAGATATTGAAAGAAGGGAAGGATGAGACTTACAGATTAATAGTGTGGGATCATGCAAACCTTGACATTTTCATGTACCAGGGAAAATATAAAAAATGAGACTTACTACTTAGCACGAGTGACAAAACCAATGGATTGAACTTTTATCCTATGTTAGAAATATCTTTTAACCACTTAGCATATAAAAAAAGGGGTTCATAAATCAAGATGATTTGAAGGGAGAGAGGCACGCTAGAGTTAAGCTCATGAAGGACTTATTTGTGATGCTTTTTAATTTCTAGTTATCTCTCTTAAAGTGAAGTTTCATCTATATATATGCTCAATGAGCTATCTTGTGATATGAATCAACTAGAGTTTGAGGTTGTTGGGACCTTATGCTTATACTTAAAAACGATGAGTGAAATTCTCGATTCACCATATATACTAAAGCATAAACCATATATACTAAAGCATAAACATGGAGAGTTCATTTAGTCCTATTTTTATCTTGCATATTTTAATATAGAAGTACTAGAATCTGACATTGTCCTAAAACAATCCTAGATCACATCACTTCATATCGTAGGAAAGGATATATGTAAAACAATAAAGCATAAATTAATGCAGGCAAAACAAGTAGTAAAAAATGGAGCATTGATACAATAACTACTCATTCCTCAGGGACTACTATCCTAGGTCTTATACAAAACAAATGTTCGTAGCAAGTATGTCATCACAACTAATTAAAGCATATCACAAACCTATCTTATTATATTACTAGCATCAACATCAAGATTTAGTAGATACAACCCGACCTACATCAATTGTATAGCAGTAATGTGCAGTACAGGTACGCATCATATGAGTGCAGATGTCTAAAGTGTGATAAAGACCAACCTCACCATGCTCAAACGAATGTCAAGGGTTTGTAAAGCTAATGGTCGGCTACGTGGCTGTATGTTCTTGTAAGATTGGCCATTAGAGTTAAGTAGTAGCATGCTTGTAGTCAACTGGGTGAGTTTGCTTGAGGCTAATGATAGGTTGCACAAATGCATATGATACTGAGGTCAATCATTAGCATGAAATTGTGTCACGCACATGGTCAACGCTATCAAGGTGTGTCTGCTAATTGCTTGTTGTGCTAACACATATATTTGTGAGGCCTATCGTTAGCATAGAAAATGACACGCCCATAGTTGGTAGACTCCCTAGGATAGGACATATTTTAATTGGTGAGTTTAGTGGTGCATGCGCACTGGAGTGTTGGCAGTCCTCCTGGATCACCCTGAGGCTGAGCTAGTGCTTTGGCGAATGTGAGTTTAGGATGTCATTGTGACAATCATTATGTCCCTTTCTCAAACTAGTAAATTGTCCTAATGTTAACAAGAACATAATGTTCCTAATTTCATCACAATATGTAGAAAACATAGCATCTTCTCACCATACAGTATCGAGTCCTAATGTTAGGTGGGTAGTTATTATGGTGCCATAAACTTGTTTGCCCATAAAAAGAGAACCCACATGCTAGTCAGGGGATCACGTGGTGAGCTCAAACACAATGCCTGCAACTAACATAATATAGAACAATTATTCAAGCATGCATTTCAGGGAGTATCAAATGCCCTATCACACTCCATGAAACAGCAAATATGTGATCGATAAGTGTGCATAAAATCAATGAGCAACAAAAGTATGTATGCAGGAAATCAATTAGCTATGACATTTATATAATGGTCTAACAATTTAATCTTTGCGTCGGTGAGACTCAATGCATGTATGGCTCTTGATATGGGCTTATTTGAGTTTGGCTTGCATATTCTTGTCAAAGAAAATAGGTAAAAAAGGTTGTCATGCTTATACTGCTAGTTTTTTTCTTGGTTATTGATGTGATGGCTGAATGTGTGTAGGTAGAGCCAGTTGATCTAGAGGGGTTTGACTAGGTTTTAAGGATTAAGAGAGTCTGGATTAGGAAACTATTGAGGTGTAATTTTATTTTAATGCTTGAATTGCTAAAGCCACTAGGTTGTTGGATTTAGAAAACTATGCAAATTAAGGGAGACGTGAGATGTAGTGAGCTAGGAGCTAGTTTGGCTAGTGTTGTNGGCTGCATATTCTTGTCAAGGAAAATAGGTAGAAAAGGTTGTCATGCTTATACTGCTAGTTTTATTCTTGGTCATTGATGTGATGGCTGAATGTGTGTAGGTAGAGCCAGTGATCTAGAGGGGTTTGACTAGATTTTAAGGATTAAGAGAGTCTGGATTAGGGAACTATTGAGGTGTAATTTTATTTTAATGCTTGAATTGCTAAAGCCACTAGGTTGTTGGATTTAGAAAACTATGCAAATTAAGGGAGACGTAAGATGTAGTGAGCTAGGAGCTAGTTTGGCTAGAGTTGCGGCTTCTTGGTTTTCAGACTAGTGGATGGTTTTGTTGTGGTTTTAATAGCAACTGGTTGACGTGAGGAGGGATGGGTTGCAGCAAGGGCTTGAGGCATTCTAATGAAAGGCTCCAGGTGTGAATAAGTGTGATTAGGCTAAGTGGGGGGCGGATGATAGTTGAGGTATGAAACTGGAGGACATGGGAAAGATGGGAAATGTGGCTGGTGTGTGTAGAATTATGCCTGTGCTTGGGTTGATTTTGCGAGTTATAGACTAGGAGCTCTAGGCTTTGGATGGTACGACTGCATGGTGAAGTGGTGGTGAATTGCACCTCCGTTACTAGGCTGAGTGATAGCAGATGGCATGGAGTAGAGCCCCTAGGTAGCAGGGTTATTGTAGTGCTAGGTACCTAGTCTAGGGAGGCTTGAGTGCTGCTCACTAGCTGTTGTAGATGCATTGATGCCTATAGTTTGTGTGTGTTGGGCTGTCATGAAGGCTTATGAAGATTTGGCTATAACTTCTCTCCTTGGAGAGCTGCCCTAAATTTCTTGAAATTATTTGATCTCAAAAGTTTAAATTGGATCACATCCTTCATTTCTTGCCAAATGATATGTCTATATTGTCTAGTTACCTGAATAAATTAAAGATCATTTAAATTTAAAATTTGTAACGAACTCCAATTGGCCAATAAAATTGAATGCTCAAATAGGCTTAAGTTAGATTTATAATTAATATTTGAATTGATCAGACTGATTATAAAATGTTTTGAATTAACTGAGCTCTTTTATTTAATCAATCAACCATTATCTCTTTACTTAGAAACCCACAAACTATTATAAACATCTACCAACTTAAATATTGTTCAATTAAAATCAATATGTATATTATCCCATTACCATTTAATTAAAATTTAATCAAATCTCAATCTAAATAAATTTTAAATGTCAATGAATTTAAAATGATCTTCGTGTGAGTTTTAAATTGAGTGCATATATATCAAATTAAAAGAGGATCATGGTTGTGGTTAAAAGGGCGTGATTGAATGGTGATCATGAATGCTGTGAGACGTGCACGATTGAATGGAGATTAACCAACCAATCAGCTTACGGTTCGTTTGAGGGAGCCTCAACTTTTTTTTGTAAATGTAATTATAAAATTATTGTTTAAAAAATAATTTCTTAAAAAACTATTGTGGTTATTATAAATTTTTTTTGAGAAAATCTGACAATAAAATTTATAAAGCTATCACTTTTTAGCACTTATGGTTCTCAAAAACAGTTTTTCACCATAGAATCTTCTAAAAAATGACAAGAAAAGTAATAGCCTAATGAATGTGTGGCAGTAATTTGAAAATCAAAGTAATGATAAAGCTGCCTCAAATAGACCTATAGTGTTTGCTTGAATTGAATAGGCCAAAAATGGGGGCAATGTGTGCATTTCAAGCCAAGTTTGTGCTAGAAGATCCAAATTTGAATCATCGGGCATATGCAGTATTGTAATGATCGAACAAGGACACTTGAAGCCAACCAAGGTGTGCGTGCAAAAGTCGAGCTCAAGTTTGATAACAGTGAGGTCAACAATTTATATGTACTTTTATCTTAAGTGATGAAAAGAAAGCATGGTAATGATAGTGCAACTGTTATAAAAAATCTCAAGATTGTTCACCTTATTCCTTGCAAGGACTTTAGTTTGATTATCATCCCTTTTAGGGTTGAGTCTTATTTGACTGCATGAGGCTTGGATCTTTTATTTGGGTGATTGTAACTCTTATTCTTTTTTATTAATTTTTTTATTAATTAGTTTGCGTTTTATTAGAATTTTGTAAGGTATGATACATTGGATTTCTTATCTTAGTACGCGATCGATGACTCAAATTTCATGTTCGTTCTTTGTTCTTCTTATGAATTTTAAATTTTTGTGACAATTATATTGGGAATGAATGTGGGTTTTGTCTTTTATATTATCAGTGATTCTTTTTTTCTAAAATTAAGATTGTTAACTTGTGGGTAGGGTTGTAAATGAGCCGAGCTTGAGCGAGCCCAATGTTTGTACTTGTTTGGCTCGTTTGAAATTTTTTTGGCTCGAAGTAGGCCCGTGTACGAAATGGCTTATGAATAGCATGTTAGTGTTCGACTCGATTCAAATTCATTTGTTTGTTTTAGCTTATGTATGGCTCGAAATAATTATTTGTTGAAATTTAATAAATTAAAATAATAATTAAATTTTGGAAATTATTTTTTCTATATTAAATACATTCAACTGGGGGAAAAATACTAGTCAAGTTCTACATTCACAGCCTCATGGCCCGCATGCAATTGAAGCTTTCAAACCATTGTGTTTGGTTTTTTCCATTTCAACAACAATGATAAAAACTAGACCTTTTTCATTCCCAAATAAGGGCTTATGTGCAAAAACTAAAGTTTAGGCGTTGGATATGTAAATGCATAAGAATCGAGTAGTAGGTATATAAATCTTCCGAAATTCTATCACCTATATTTGGTTTTTTTTTTCAGTTTTTTTTTAACATCTTTTGTTGAAAACTATACATTTTGTTGAGATATTTGAGTGAATTTGATTTTTTTGTTAATAATACAAAAAAAAAAAATCATTTTACTTTATTTAAATTAAATTATAATTTTAGTTATATTTTATAACAGTTAATATCAAGCTTTAAAAATTTAATATAGAATGATATAATGATATTTTTTATTTTTTACTTGATTCATTCAAGCTAAAATGAGCTTAACATGATTGAACAAATGTTTGTTCGTGTTCTGACTCTTTTATATATCAAACTCAAAAAATATGTTCGTATTTGACTTGTTTGTTTAACAAATAAATCAAATATGTGCTACTAAGTGGGCCAAATACAAGCTACTCATGAACGACGAGCTTTTTTTTACAGCTTTATTTTTGCATTTTGATTTTTTGTTTTTTCGTTGTACATCTAATTCCAAGGTTTTATTAATGACCTTGAAGCTTTGATTGTCCTACTACATCAAGTTAATATCAGAGCTTTAAGTTGCATTTTAGGTCAACTAAACTTGGATATAATACTTGGTTCAATAAATAAATAAATAAAAGATGAAAATTAAATAAGTGCAATCATGGTTCTGAATGAATTCATTGTAATTGAGAGCATCGAAATTTATAATTAAAATGGAAGGGAGGTATAGCCTAGAGATATTTTTAGAATTATTTGATAATTTGGAGTACATTGAAGAGTGCCATTTGTTTCATTATGAAGAAGTTAAATTTGCTTAAACAAAGTTAGTTTGATATGCTTAAAATTTATTGGCATTGTGTTGCAAGCAAAACAAAATTAACCTAGGCTGACATGAAACATCAGCTTAAATAATAATATATTTCACATGGAGATTGAGACAAATTGAATAATCACTCCAAGGTTTGTAAACAAAGTAAATCTAGTGTGCTCTTATATTACAGTTGGTTTATAAATCTTTTGATTAAAAATGGTTGTCTTGAGATTATTTTGTCATCATTATGTGTTTTGATAAGAGTCTTAGGTAAGAGTTTAGGGCTATCTTAAGCAATGCCTTAACCCAACCTTTATATATTTGTTAGTAATATCACACTTATAATTAAAATCTCTAAAATGAAATGTTATTATCTCCTCTCAAGCCTATCATGCTTGTGTCGGCATAAGAATTATGCATGATTAAACTGTTTTATTGAAAAAATGTATTCATATCCTTTCGAAGATATATTAAATGAGGAATTAAAACTACAATTGAATTCTGTTGATGTTGTGGGATCTAAATTTTCACTTACATTAGGATTTTGTCCTTATTCTACATTTGGAGAAGTATCTAAGCCCAAAGTTGAAATTGAGTCCGAGTCTCCAAACGCCATCAGAAACTGAACTTGTAATTCCAAAGAGTTTGGAATTAAACAATAGCTAAAATTTGAAAATAAATTTCAGTGTGAAATTAATTCTGAGCCTAAGCTACAAGTGGAAACTGAACTCAAAATTGAACTTGAACCATATATGATATCTAAATCTAATTCTGATTGTAAATTTAAGCTTCTTTTTGAAATTAAAACTACTCTTAAAGGTGGAGTTGAATAATTTTTGCCAGTTGATAATGAAAAATCATTTGATTAGATTGATAAAGTGATTTTTAAATGTATATGTAAGCAAAAAATGCCTAAAGATGATAAATCAATTAAATAAAATGATTTGGGACATGATGAAAGCTTTAACAAGTTATTTCTATCTATCAAATTGAAATTGACTTTATTTTTGGTTTGTAATTTTTTGGCATACAAGTTTTGTAGAAAGAGAGTTAGAGAGTAAAAGAGCATCAACATTTCAATGAACTGCTTGATAATGATAATCATAAATGAAACTTGAATTATAAAATTTGGTTGAATATGAAAGTGCATGAGTCATTTTTACTACCATTTAAGCCATTTGGGCTATCTTTCTTTTAGTAGTTTGTTTGTCCAAATAATAATTTCATATTCATGTGGATTGCATATTCTAATTCTCTTTATCATCTCATCATGTAGGATAAGTAATAAATCATTATTAATAATCAACAGGACACATTGGATTTTTAGTATTTTCATTAATTCTTTGCATCATTTGCTTAATTTATTTTATTTACGTGAAGTGATACACATAATGCTTAATGTTAATTATTGCAATTATGAGTCTACTTTTGATTTATAGAAGGCATGTGAAATTCAAATCAAGTAATAAGAGAATGGTACATTTGAATCACTAAAGGCTTCTTTTGGGACCTTGTCACTTGGGAAGCTCTAATAGTATTTCGAACTTCAATATATGTAATTTAACTTCATTTCATGGACCTAGTATCAGTATCAAGATATCCGTACTCTTTTCATCCCTTAATTAATTCACCATCTTACGTATTACTTGATGGTCTGCTCATCTTACTTTAGAAGTTTACTTAAATGCATGGATAGTATCTATTATTGATGGTAGATATTACAGATTTTTTGAACTTTGAGATGACCAGTCATTTATGAGAAGCAACGTGCATTTGATGAGTTTGGATGATTTTATTTATAATTTAGCTAGACCAATTGATTTTAATTGTAAATTTTAAAAACTAAAATGAGGAAATTATTATTTAAACCAAACTAAATCAGTTCAAACTCTAGTTTTATAAAGCCAAAAAATTGAACCAATAACTAAAAACCAAGATAGCTTATAACCAATAATAGAATTGATTCTTTAACAACCGAACCAAACCCCAACTAAATAAAATTGGTTCAGTTTCATTCAATTTTTCAATTTTATCTATGTAATGCAAACTTGTGTTTGTGAGGATTCATTAGTTACCTCACCACAACTTTTATCCAAATGAGAATAGTGAATATTAAATTCTCAATTGGACGGAGCCAAACATTTGATGTATACTGAAAGCATTGAAAACACAGAAAGGGATGAGCGTTATCAGTTTTACTGTTGTATGTTTATTTTCTTCAGTTTGTTTTAATGTAAAACATCCGTGTTGATGGATCCTACATGAAATGGACATGTTCACTAGTATTTTGTTGTGATTAGTTTATTACTGCAAGGTTTAGACCCAGCCTATTAAATTTCAGGGTCGGGCATTTTAAATTTATATTCAATTCAATAATTATTGAGATGAGAATTGTATAGATACCTGTTGTTGGATTAGCATGTCTTGATTCCTAGAATCGGTTTTCTTACCATGCTAGTTGTTAGTACCTTTGCATGTCACTATTTCTTGCTGCCCTATTTGCCCCTATCCATCTTATTGTTGTCGCCATCATTTATTTGCATCCTGTCGTTGCTTCCTTTGATTCCTGCTTAATAATCTCCTGCTCCATTATTTCTTGCTACTCAC
>JXCR01148540.1:1766-11863 GCA_002079205.1 Phalaenopsis hybrid cultivar | reverse complement strand
TCAGCTAAACATCATTTATAATTTATAATTTGTTATATGATAAACTTAGCTTACCCTTGCAACCATTATTGCTGAACTTAAGTTTTTTTTTTTTTTTTGGGTCATCTAGATAACCAAAAAGTTTGATTAACAATAATATGGTACATGGATCCATGCAACTTATAATAAGGAGGTTGTGTTTAAATTGTTTACTGCCTTGTTGCAATGCTTCTAGTCAACACATTTTGTGCTGTGCCAAGGCCACGGTGGGATAAATTTTAAACGGCTATATTTTGGACTTTCAAACTTGAAATTAAAGAATGATGACAATCTTTTCTTTCATCTTTTCAATGAGATTTTATGTTAAAATTTACAAGACAACTCTCTGCAAACTTGTACGCAGGAGATTTTTTAGAGGATTTAAATTAACTAAATCAGCACAAATTTCTTCCATAACAGCACGGATAGAATTGAAGTGCGTTGCTCAAGTAAGGCCTCCTTATGATGCATCAACAAAACACTGACATAACACAACTATATATATATATTATAGAAAGAGCAACTCATGGCTCCTTACGCGTTAATGTCAAAAAGGCGGTTACAAGAAATCAGTGGGAAAACTGGATCCCCACTAAAAAGAAAATACATAAAGTCCTAGGGGTTCCTTTTTTCTCAATACAACTCCACCCAAAAAAGAAAAAAAGTTGAAACAAAGAGAAATGTAACCAAAACACACATGTATCAAACCAAAATGTATACCCAAAGAAGTGACGTATATCCTCTATGAACATGTATATCAAAAGAAGTGAAGGTAATAAAATTTGTAAGCCAACAAACGACATCTCGAAACCAGGAAGCCGCAGCAGGACCCAAAGATTCCAATCACTTGGTTTAATTCTTTATATATATAGAACTAAGTTAGGGGTTAAGGAAGCCATGAGTTTAAATTTAAAAAAAAAAATTAATTGTTTAAAATTTAAAAAATATTGTATGTTCTAAATTTTAGGTATTCCGCACGTATCATAAATTTTAATTATTTAAGCAAATAGCACCTTAAACCATACACATATTTATAGAACCCTCAAATATTAAATATTTCAAAATTATCACTAATTTAGTTATTTTAAAGTAACATGCACATTTAAATTTGTATTTTTTAAGTATCATATTAAATTATAATTAATATAAATTTTTCTTAATTTTAAAGATAATATTTAGGTCTCATATTAGATAAGATTACTTCATTTATTTAAAATATGTATTAAATATTTATAAAAGTTTATTATCCTTGTACAAGATTGGTTGTACACCACATTTAAATAAAATTGTTTTTTGTATTTGAAGGGAGAAGTTTGAAATATAATTTTCTCATTTGTTGGTTTAAACAAATTAAGAAGTTAAAATGTTTAAACAAGTATTATATCTAAATAAATATAGCGGAAATAAATCTATTATTTATACTAAAAAAATATATTTATTGTATACGGCATATGCTATAAGGTTGATAGTATATAGAATTCCTATATACCTTGAATAATACATAAGTCACATACTATGTTTTTTAATAAAATTTAATTAGTTACTTGATTCTAAGAATATACCTGAAATTATTTTTCGTCTGTTTAGCTGACAGTAAAATAAAATAACAACAACAACAACAACAATAGGCCTTTATTCCAGTAAATGAGGTTGGCTACTGAAACTTTTTTCTCCATTGTGTCCTATTGAGTGTCATATTTTTATTTTTTTCTAATAAATTAAAATCATTTTTTATACGACATGCCCAAGTCTTTTTAGATCTACTTCTACATTTTTTTAACATAAGTCCACTCTAAAGCATCTACTCTTCTTATTGGATCATCAAATGGTGGACGTTTAATGTGACCAAACCATCTAGGATGACTCTCCCTAATCTTGTTTGCCACTGGAGCTGCACCAACTCTTTCACGGATACATTCGTTTCGTATTTTATCTTTAAGAGTCTAGCCACTCATCCATCTATGCTTCCTCATCTCAGCAACACTTAACTTGGTTGTATGCTTCTCTTTTAAAGGCCAATATTCCGTGTCATAAAGCATTGCAGGTTTCACCACCATGTTATCAAATTTTTGTTTAAGTCCAAGTGGTGTTTTTCTATCACACAATATGCCCGATACATTTCTGCACGTCAACCATCCAACTTGAATTACACTAAGAACATCCCCATCTATATTACCATCACTTTGAAAAATAGACCGGAGGTATCTAAAATTCACACCTTTTAATTATTTGATCACCCATTGTTAAAACTACCACTAGATGTACTACTACTAAAACTGCATTCCGTGTATTCAGTTTTAGATCTACTTAAATGAAAACCTTTAGACTCTAGTGTAGACCTACATAATTCAAGTTTTTTTTAACTCTTTCTCTAATCTTATCCACAAGAAGGATATCATTAGCGAAAAACATACACCAAGGTACATCCTCCTTTAAATGCCTAATAAGAGCATCCAAAACTAAAGCAAAAAGATGTGGGCTTAAAATTGATCCCTGATATAATCCAATTAAAATAGGAATATTCTTGGTCAGTCCTCTTTCTGTTCAAATACAAGTAACAGCTCTGGTATACATATCGTTAATGACTTGAATTTAAGTCACATCAACACTCTAGAACTCTCCAAATAACTTCTCTTGGAATCTTATTGTAAGTTTTTTTTCTAAATCAATAAAAATCATGTGTAGATCCTCGTTACTCTCATTGTTTTTCTCCATCAACCCTCTTAATAAATATTGAATTCTTATGATTTTGAAAAAAATGGTTGTCCTAAACTTTTCACTATGTTCAGATCATACGGTATGTCGCTTTCACTTGACGCCCTAGTATTTACACAATAATTTAAAAGATTCATATCATAGTTTTTAACAAATTTTTACGCTAGTTGACAGTAAAGTAAAAGAAAGAAAGCAAAAAAAAATTATGTCAAAACTTATATGATGTAGAGTTGGAAGAGAATGAGGGCGACACAAGAAGAGTGGTTTTGGAGTAAGAGAGTAAAGGGAGAGGTGGAGCTAAAGCTAGTGCGACGGGTTGGCAATTTAACTTGTAGTAAATGGGAAGCTTGGGGGCTAAAGATCATGCTCCTCGTAATTGTTGCATATTTTTAAAAGGAATAAGTATTAATGAACTACATTGATGTTTTATATGCTGGATTTAACAAGGTTTATTTGAATTATGCATGATATTAATAGAAAAATCAAATATTATTGTTAAATTCAAAATAGGGAAATAAAATCTCACAAAAAGAAATAGAAATAGCAACAGACGCGACATACAAGCTCAAGTTGAGGTTAGATTTTGGGATGGTGATTGTCGGCTAAGTGGATCAGGAAGGTTGGAAAATGGTTGGAATGGTTGCAGGTTAGTTGTTCCGGGTGACGACAGTGAGTGTAGAGTGGCTGGGAGAGCTTAAAGGATAGCAGGTTAGTTGTTCCGGGTGACGAGAATAAGGGAAAGGGGATTGCGACAAGGGGCAGCAAGATGGAGGTCTGGAACAACGATAACAGTGGGTATGCAGGGTTGGAACAAAAGCGGCAACAAAAGGGTAGGGTTGAAAGGGCAATGCGCGATGCGATGGACTGTCGGGCATCAAAAGGACAGTTGTCCAGGCAGTGACAACGAGAAAAATGACTGGGCCATGAGGAAACTACTGGAAAACATCAAACGAAGGTTGTTTTGGGCAGCTGCGGCAGGATAGGGACGGTCAGGAGTGATTTAGGGAGAATGCTAAAGGGAATATAGATGATAATCATTATCTTGAGAGTGTGCAGCTGGAACATGACCCGAACCCTTTCTTGAAGGGTAAAAGAGACGTTGGTGGTTGTCCCGATACAAAACACATAAAAAACTAACCCTATACTCTCACGAAAGCAAATATATAATAATAAAATAACTAGGAGTGGCTCAAGAGGATCTGTCGACTCCTCAGAAGAAAGTAAACCTGGAGCTAAATATGCTTGGGCGTTGAACGCCCCGCGTCAGTCTCTTTTGTTACGGAAGCTTTGATCTCATTCGTCGAAGGGTTTGTTTGCACATTGAGAGTGACAGAGCTGCTATGACCTACCAGGGTTGAAGGCCCTCGACTGCGCCTTTAGAAGCATCTGGATCCCGAAAACATCTGAGGAGTTTTTTTTGACTTGTGAGCAGCCATCCATATTAGTCCAAACCTTCTGGGTTTACACTATGGAACTTAACGAGGACTACATGTCATGTATGTTCTGCCGAGTTCTTGAAAAGTAACCTCAAGTTGGCCCAACCTTTTGTGAATTAAGGGCAGCCTGAATCTCCTTGAACGGTAACAGCCATGGCGGTAAGTAAGTTATCAAACAGGACATCCTGAAACTTTCTCTGTCTTAGCTGGTCTGTGTCTGAAATCGGCTCTCATGTTCCTCTCTCCTCTGTCATCATCAAAACTAATCCTGCAGGCACTTCTCTACGTGCAAGCGCACCTGTAATCTTGGACTTCAATGAAAGTAGGACTATGTGTTTGTCATCTTTGATGAAGGAATAAATGTTCCTGAACATATTATGCCTAATCTTTCTATCAAACTGCCACAGTCTCCCCAACAAAATGTGGCAAATATCGATGGGCACCATGTTGCACCCCACCCGATTCTGTAGCTGGTTCTTAATCGAAAATTTCACGAGTCACCTCTTGTCAATGCTCATCCTATTCTCTTTCTTCAACCACGTCAGGAAATATGGCTAGGAATGTCTTTGACTCGTGAGGCTCAATTTTTCTATCATTTACGTTGACACCATATTCTTGCTTCTCCCTCCATCAATGATGAGACCGCATACATATCCGTTCATAATGCATTGGGTGTAGAATATGTTGTGGCGAAGTAGCTGCTGCTCTCATGTAGCCTTAATTTGAAAGACCCATCCAACCACCAACATCTTGCCCCCATTCAGTGGATGCTAGTATTCGCCCTGTTCTTCAACTATCTTTTAAATGTTCACTTCCTCCACCGCACCCTACTCGGTGAAGGACGCAACTTAGCTCGTCAGGCAACTAAAAGCGATGTGTGCAAAACCAGACATTTGAAATATTTTTTGATTGGGACCGTATTGGGGGTGTTGCTCTTCTCATGCTTCCTCTCACTTTAGGCGGCTTGATTATTCTCTTGATAAGTTTTTTCAACTTCCTTCAGTGTGCTACTGATGTCTCCAATTGTGGGTGGCTGTCTGAATGGCTGGGATTGTCTGTTCCACTTCTGTCATCTTTCCACCTTCAGTACTAAGGTTTGAATGTCACTCAAAGACCAGTAAGGTTATAACTAAACTACATTGCAGATGGCAACTTCAAACATCCTAAGTGCTTGGACATTATGTGCTCTTCTGGCTCCGTCAAATCACATTTTAGTTTAAGTTGCATAAACTCCATTGTGCATTCCTCCACTGGTAAGTTCCTTTGTTGTAGCTGGTGGAGCCTCAAAAAAAGATGTTGATGGTAGTGTGGGGGTAGATATCGTCGTTGCAACTCTCTCTTCATCTTCTCCCAAGTAGTAATCCTGCTCTGTCATTCTCTATTTCTCTCCTTCTTCAGGTTCTCTCACCATAATGAGGTGACATTTTTCAGCTTGATGGTAGCGAGCTTCACTTTGCTGTCATCTGACACATCCTTGTATTCAAAGATTCTCTTGATAGTCTGCAACTACTATATGAAGTAATCCAAATTCATCCTCCCCTCGAAATTCGGTATGTCCACTTTCATTTATGAGTCTATGTATCATCCAACAGGCATTTCATTTCTCAATCCCAAGGAAGTATCTAAGTCGTCCCATGTCCTTCACCTTAATCTCTTTGCCTAAATTTGTTTTCAGCTGAGCAATATCTATCAAATCATCACCAGTGACAATCATATCATTTACATACACAGCAAGAATAGTAATGTGACTACCATGTCATCGAAAGAATATTATATGATCAACATTGATCTATTGATAGCCCATGCCTATCATTTTCTCTCCTGAACCTGTCAAATCAAGCTTGAGGAGGCTACTTCAAATAGTATTATGACTTCCTCGATCTCCATACTGTTCATTGTTTGGTTTGTGTCGAAGTCTGGGGATATCTCCATGTACACTTCCTCTAACATATCCTCAAAGAAATACATTTTTCACTTCCAGTTCATGTAACCTCCATCCACCATTTACAACCAGTGAGATGAGTGTCCTGCTTGTGATCATCTTTTCCACTGGTGCAAATGTATAATCATAATCAATGTCATACGTATAATTGTATTCTTTTGCCACCAACTGTGTTTGTTTTACTGTGAAGACTCATTTGCACCCAACAACTTTTTTTTCTATTAGTACCAACATGAGCTCCCACCTCATGTTCTTATTGAGAGTACTAAGTTCCTCCAGCGTAGTAGTTTTCCACTTCAGATTCTTCTTAGCTATCGTCGACACTTGGTTATAGAGACATTGTCTAAAAATGCAATGAATGCTCGATGTAAATGTGATATGTTAGAGTATGAGACAAATTGGGAATGTCATGTGAGAAACCAAAACGATCATGAGAATAAGATTAGAAGGATGATTTGCATTGTGAGAAATCCTCTTTGAAGTCATGAGAGTGGAAGGAGAAGGGAGAGGAATCATATCACTTGTGTAAGTGTTCAGAAGTCGAGGTAGACCGGGACAAAGGACTTGTTGGCACGAGTGGCACTGCAGACACTGTTCCATCATTCTATCTCCTCCTTGTATAACCCTCAGCTCCCCTTGAGCTTGAATCTCACAATCTTCGGGCTCATTTTCCTCATTTTCTGACTCTTCCCTAGTTCATCCTTTTCACAAAATGGGACAAGGCATTGTTCCCCCATGTTCCAATCTCTCACCATCACTACTTTCCCCTCTCAACTCATAGTTCTAGTATCTGGCGAGTCACCAAAGGGTGAGGTCACCTCCAAGGTATGGTACGGTTCAAATTCTCTAAAAGTCACATTCATACTCACAGACTCTTCTCTGTTGGGCTCAAACAAATATACCCCTTCTGATTGACATAATAACCCAGGAAAACGCACTTCACAGCGCTGGGATCTAGCTTCGCTATTGACCGTCCATTATCTCTCACAGAAATATACAATCAAATACCTTCAATGAGGAGGATCCCACCATTATCTTCTTTCAAAAACTCACAAGAAAATTGTCACTCCAACACTCTTGAGAGTATTCTGTTGATCAATTGAGCGGCTGTCAAAACAGTTTGTCCCAACAAGTGTTTTGGGACATTCATTGAGATCATCATATTTCGGGCTACCTCAAGAAATTGCCTAGTCTTCCTCTCTACTACTCTATTTTGTATCTGTGTGTATGGTCATATGGTTAGATTTTGTATCCCTTGAGATGACAAATACTCCTTAAACGTCTTGTTAGTATACTCTGTCCCTTTAGCAAACCTCAATATCTTTACTATTGCATTGTATTGAGTCTGAATTGTCTTATGAAAAACTTAAAAACGGGTAAGCACATCACGTCTGTTTCTCATCATATATATCCAAGTAATACGAGTAAAGTAATTAATGACAGTCATAAAATATCTGTAATCATTTATCGAAGTTGTAGAACAAAGTCACCGCACATATGAATGCACCAAATCAATAACACAAGAACTATTACCAGAACTAATATAAGAATTTCTGGTATGATTACTAAACTCACAAGCATCACACATAAGTTTTTGTGTGTTTTTTCATATAAAGACAAATACAAACAATTCAATAGACTAAATTAAACGTGCAGTTGTGATGTAGCAACAATACATCCTCCACACTCCTTCCAGGTCCTATTCTAGTATTTTCTATCATGAATGTCAAGGTTGAATCCATCTCCTCTCTATTCAAGTATTAGAGTCCACTATACCACGTGTCAGTCTCAAGTCTCTGGTCAGTTCCCTTCTCTTGAAAGATCACCTTATGAATCTTAAATAAAACAACACATTTTAGTTAGAGTATAATGACACTAATGGATAAAAGATTTACGGAAGAGGTAGGAGTATACGAAATATTAGACAAGTCATAGAATTGGTATACCTCGTTGTACCCTTACTAACCATAGGCTGTGTTGTGTCATCAGCAGTCTGAATGCTCTCTGGAATTGCTAGGTGAGTATAGGAAAATAAATCCTTATCGCACTTGTCACATGTCGAGATGCGTCTGAATCTACTATACATTCTGGTGTTCTTGTGGTAAATATAGAGACGAGCATGTGTATCACAAGTACCCTTGGCTGAGTGGGCATATGTAGCAGTGTTTCTCTTAGATGACGATAAGGTAGATGCATACTCAGTCACATCACCTGTAGCTCTCTGCTTTCTCTTCAACATCTCCAGAAACTCGTGCTCCTCATAGATAAAGATCACTCCTGTCTCTCCCTTGTTCTCCACTATCATCTAATTTGTCTTATAGCCCCCTCTTCTAACCCCTTTGCCTCCACAATTATGGCCACTACCTTTAGACTATCCACGTCTACCCGTCTCTCTTCTTTTTTTTAGAAGGGTCTTGTCTCTCTCTCCTTGGGTGGCTTTGGATAAGCCTTTCTCATGTATTCCACTTCTCCACAGCTTTAGCACGTGCGGGTCTCCCTATGGATACCTGTCATACCTGAGCTTGAGGCAGCCAAAGTTGATCACATACCTAAAGTTCACTTGACTTAGAATGTAATGTCATGTGAACCTCTTCCTATATCAGTGAGGAATCATTGCAGTGGCTAGGAGGACTAATCTTCTATGATCAAAGGCCGTGTTCAGATGAGCCAGAGACTACGTAGTCCTCATTTGTGTAAAGATCTCTCTCTTCTTGCATCTTGGATCATCATTGCTCGACATAAGTGAGAAGTGATCAAGATCTTGCCATAGTCGCTCCAATTATATGGATTACTCTTGAATTAATCTATCACCCGTATATCACTGTTTCTATGTCACGCTGAATCCGGAATACCCTCATGTGGTTTTCAGTCCTAGCATAGGTTCTTTTCAGCTTTTCCCGGATGCCCTTCACTTTTCAAATGTCATCCACTGATGAGGCAATCGATGGAACCTTAGACTTCAGAAATCTGGTGTAAAGTAAGGGGTGTGTAATTCTTCACTCACCCCCCTCAGCACTATCAATCTCTGGCTCGGCCTGGACTCCCGTCAGATATCCCTTTAGTCTCTTTTCTACTAGAATATCCTCGATCCGACGTGACCAACTCAAATATGTGACCGGTCTATCAAGTTTCAGATCTACAGTGGGGAGATCTAGCTTCACCTGTGTCGGAGCACGTGTTGAGGTAGTGGCTCCTGTCAAGACTCTAGATTCCTGTATGAGTCTGACCAAGACCTTCAGAACTTTAGGATCTATCTTCCTCAAAAGTTTCAATTATTTACCTACTGCAATATCTCTTTCTTCTGGCATCTCGACCATAAGGATCCAAGTCTGGATCAAACAAAAGAGGGAGCAAGCTAGCAACAAAAGTTCCACAACTTCTCGTTGACACCTCTCCTGCCATGCCTTCCTAAATCCCGCCTCCACTTCATGACAATATTTTCGGGATATAATCGCGTCTAGGCTAGCGAGTGAAGCGACGGCAAGGTCGCAGCTAGCAAGGGAAGCAGTGACGAGATCGCAGCACAGAAAGCCTATCTTTCTCGTCTTCTGCTCTATCCTCCCAACCCGCACTGGTAAGCCACAACCCACAAAGAAGCAATGATGGGATCGCAGCACAAAAGGATTCCCAAATCTTGGCTAGGGCTTGGCTCTAATACCAAGTAAAAATTATTGCTCAAAAAGACCACTTCTATTCTTAAGGACTTGGGCTTATATAGAACCTTACAATTTTTCTTACAAATGAATTCCTAGACTTCTTCTATATTTCCTATTTACAAATAGGGTCCTAAACTATATACAATTCTCAACAAAAATTAAACTTATATGCCACAAATTGGAAGGTTGGGAGCTAAAGGTTGTAGTAGATGATAAAATAGTTGATGATCTTCCTAATTTAATTTTATATTGTCACAATAATCTACATTTCTTGTAACCTTCACCATTAGTTGAACTCATTATCCTTAATTGGCACATAAAGTTATCAAC
>JXCR01148539.1:32709-42835 GCA_002079205.1 Phalaenopsis hybrid cultivar | reverse complement strand
CGAATTTTTGGAATTTTTGGAATTTTGGGTCCAAGAGTGGTATTTTGGTAATTTGGGGGTGTTTTAGGGGTAAAAGGCCAAGATGGGTATTTTGGTAGATTTGAGGTACCAACCATCACCAACAAGCCATGGACCAATGGAAACCTCATTTTGGGTCCTCTATATAGCGGTCTTAGCCAAACCATAGCCCTAGGGCTAGTTGGTTTAGGGGACCATCTACATGAGTATCCCAAAAAATCAAGGGATCTAGGCTAGAAAGTTGAGTTTATGGTCGTGAGTGAATGTGGGTGTATATGAGTGTAGTGAGTGTAGTGAGTGCCTTAGCTCCAGACCAACATCCAGGGTTAAGCTTAAGGTCCAACAGTCCTAAGGGTGACTCATCTGGAGTTTCCCCCATAGTGATCCTACCTACTAAATGCTAGAGGTTAGGACCAACATGTGGAACTTCAATTTTAGTAAAGAAGAGGGTAGAATTTCTAATGGTGAGGGATCCATGTCTAGTTTTCTAAGAATAGTTGATAGGAAAATCCTATGGCTAGACCTTAGGCTACCAAAAGGGAAAAACTAAACCTCAACCAAAAGTGAGGTCAACATGTCTCAATGAAGCTCTATGAGTGATTTGAGAAGCTCTCTCTGAGAAAGTTTTAGCACACTCCCATGTCCTTGGAGGTGAGAGGAGGTCTCAAAGAAGCTCTGTGAGTGATTTGGGAAGCTCTCTCTGAGAAAATTTTTAGCACACCTCCCATGGCCGTGGAGGTGAGTTCCTGTGTGAAGTTTGGAGAAGCCTCTCTGAGAAAATTTCAGCACACCTCCCATGGTCGTGGGAGGTGATTTTAAATAAAAATGGCCATGGGGTGGCTCTCAAGGCACAAGTTTGGGTGCATTGTGGTGCTTAGGTGAAGGGCGGATGAGCTCNAGTAAAGAAGAGGGTAGAATTTCTAATGGTGAGGGATCCATGTCTAGTTTTCTAAGAATAGTCGATAGGAAAATCCTATGGCTAGACCTTAGGCTACCAAAAGGGAAAAACTAAACCTCAACCAAAAGTGAGGTCAACATGTCTCAATGAAGCTCTATGAGTGATTTGAGAAGCTCTCTCTGAGAAAGTTTTAGCACGCTCCCATGTCCTTGGAGGTGAGATTTTATAAAAATGGCCATGGGGTGGTTCTCAAGGCACAAGTTTGGGTGCATTGTGGTGCTTAGGTGAAGGGCAGATGAGCTCTTCAATTTAATTAGATGAGCTGGCCTCTAGGTTTTATTTGGGTAAGGTGCCATGGGGGTGGCTCTCCGTTTTGAGCTTTTCTGGCCACTAGACTAGCCGGCCGGCCAGTGGNCCATAGTGACCCTACCTACTAAGTGCTAGAGGTTAGGACCAATATGTGAAACTTCAAGTTGAGTAANCCCCATAGTGACCCTACCTACTAAGTGCTAGAGGTTAGGACCAATATGTGAAACTTCAAGTTGAGTAAAAAAGAGTTTGGAATTTCTAGTGGTGAGGGTGCCTTTTCTAGTTTTCTAAGAATAGTCAGTAGAAAAATTCTATGGCTAGACCTTAGGCTACTAAAGAGGAAAAACTAAACCTCAACTAAAAGTGAGGTCAACAGTAATATTTCTTCAGATATTGCTCATTGATAAACAACATGAGCTTCTTGCTTTGGGAATCCACTAGTTGGTAAGATTTTCCTGAATAGACCTTCTCTACCACGAACGGTCCCTCCCAAGTTGGTTCAAACTTTCCACCTATTTTGCGGTGCGCAAGAACGGGCCTACTGAGGACAAGCACGAGGTCACCAACTTTGAATGCCCTTGGGCGGACCAGCTTGTCGTGGGCTTGGAACATCTTTTCCTGATAGAGTTCCAAACCCTATTATGCCATTAACCACTTCCCTTTAAGATTCTCTAATTCTGTAAGTCTGAGTTTGACATTGTATTTTGCTGTAATCTGGTTGATGACAGTGACTCTGACAGAAGGTTANCCAAACCCTATTATGCCATTAACCACTTCCCTTTAAGATTCTCTAATTCTGTAAGTCTGAGTTTGACATTGTTTTTTGCTGTAATCTGGTTGATGACAGTGACTCTGACAGAAGGTTGTTGAACCTCTCGTGAAATTAATGCCTCAGATTTATGCACAAGTTTATATGGTGTAGACTTTGTAAGAGTTCTAAACATTTCTCGGTAGGCCCACAAAGCCTCTAACAATTCTCGTGCCAACCTCTTTTATTATTGTCCAATGTTTTCTTTAGAATTTGCACGAGCATCTTATTGAATGGCTCAGCTAGGTCATTTACCCTAACATAATAGATTGTAAAATATCTCCAGTCTATCTCATGTCATCTGACAAATTTTAAAATTTTGGTGCTCTTGAAGGCTAACCCTTTGTTTGAAATAATTCTGTGTAGCACACTAAAACGGTAGACGATCAGATTTCTAAAAACAAAAGAGCATGTTGTGTTGTAACTTCTCACAATGCCACCACTTCTGCCCACTTAGAGAAATAATTTATAGTTGTGATAATAAGTTTAGGTCCATTCGAGGACGGAGGGTCTCCAGGTCCTACTATATCTACACTACAACACTTGAATTTCCACAAAATGACCATTCAATGTAGCACATTTGGAGGTTGGTGCGAGACCACTCCATGCACCTGGCACTGATGACACTTCTTTATTGTTTCCATGCAATCTATCATCATTGTCGGCCAATAATATTCAAGTCACTTGATCTTCATCTTTGGAACTGACTGGCAATCACCACAAAATTTGGTGTGTACCAGATTGATGATATTCTACACTACCCTAAACCCTAAGAATAGTAAATAGGAAAATCCTATGGGTAGACCTTAGGCTACTAAAGAGGAAAAACTAAACCTCAACCAAAAGTGAGGTCAACAGTAAAATTTCTTCAAATATTGTTCATTGATAAACAACATGGGCCTCTCGCTTTGGGAATCCACTAGTTGGTAAGATCCTCCTGAACTGACCTTCTCTACCACGAACTGTCCTTCCAAAGTTGGTTCAAACTTTCCACCTATTTTGTGGTGCGCAAGAACGGGCCTACAGAGGACAAGCACGAGGTCACCAACTTTGAATGCCCTTGGGTGGACCAACTTATCGTGGGCTTGGAACATCTTTTCCTGATAGAGTTCTAAACTCTATTGTGCCATTAACCACTTCCATTCAAGATTCTCTAATTTTGCAAGTCTGAGCTTGGCATTGTATTTTGCTGTAATCTGGTTGGTGACAGTGACTCTGACAGAAGGCTGTTGAACCTCCAGTGAAATTAATGCCTCGGATTTATACACAAGTTTATATGGTGTAGACTTTGTAAGAGTTCTAAAAATTTCTCTGTAGGCCCACAAAGCCTCTAACAATTCTCGTGCCAACCTCTTTTGTTATTGTCCAATATTTTCTTTAGAATTTGCACGAGCATCTTATTGAATGGCTCAACTAGGTCATTTACATTAACATAATAGATTGTAGAATATCTCTAGTTTATCGCATGTCGTCTTACAAATTTTTAAATTTTGGTGCTCTTGAAGGCTAACCCTCTATCTGAAATAATTATGAGCAGCACACTAAAATGGTAGACGATCTGATTTGCAAAAACAAAAGGACATGTTGTGTTGTAACTTCTTGCAATGCCACCACTTCTGCCCACTTAAAGAAATAATTTGTAGCTGTGATAATAAATTTATGTCCATTCAAGGACGGAGGGTCTCCAGGTCCTACGATATCTACACTACAACACGAATTTCTATGAAATGACCATTAGATGTAGCACACTTGGAGGTTGGTGCGAGACCACTCCATGCACCTGGCACTGATGACACTTCTTTATTGTTTCCATGCAATCTATCATCATGTCGGCCAATAGTATTCAACTCACTTGATCTTCATCTTTGGCGCTGACTGGCGAGCACCACAAAATTTGGTGTGTACCAGATTGATGATATTCTACACTTCTGGTCTGCTTAAACATCTCGGCCGCATCTAATCAAAGGATCTTCTATAGAAGACATTATCTATCAACACATATGACAGAGCTATTTTCATTATCTGATGTCTTGTCAACTTATCATCTGGTAGCTTAATCATTTGCAAATATTTTATCATTGGCCTGCACCAATTTCGACATTATCAGTCACCGTAGCTTCTATCTCTTTCTTTATAAGCTTGTTCAAACTGTTGAGGTCATTCTGTGACAGAACTTGACATCCCTGTACCATAATATCAATGAAATCCTATGGTAGACATGCCAATTCCTTAGTTAGCTTAGCTAAAGCATCCACAAGTGCTTTCTCTCTCTGAGGAATACTTTATAATGTCACATTGGGAATTTGCTCCAAAAAATTCAGCGTGTATAGGTGATGTTCTGCTAATCATGGCTTTGGAATCTTGTACTATCTGGAAACTTGTTGAATGATGAGTTGTTAGTCACTATAGATGGCAATGTCTTTTATGTCCATTGATATTTCCAGCTCTAGTCTGGTGATCAAAGCTTCATATTCTAGCTCATTGTTGGTACATGACTCTGTCAAGTGGTAAGAAAATCTCAGCATCCCCTGATTCAATATTACGAAGATAATCGACTACCTCACTAAGCATCCATAAAGTGTAGAACGGGTCATCAAATATTGCAATGGACTAACTTTTGAAATAAGGGTGACCGTATGAAAAAGCATGTAATGTCTAAGCTTGTGATCCTAATATTATATTATTGTAATTGTTCAAATACGATACTCAAATAATATAGGTGATCTATTCACTGCTTGCTTTTGATGGTCAAATCATCCATATAGCTCTCCACCTAGTTGTGGATGAGGTCATCAAAAATCTTCATCATAGCTTGTTTGTATGTTGCTTCGATATTCTTCAAAAAAATGACATTACTGTGCAGCGGAAGATCCAAATCAGCGTTCTCAGGGCTGTAAGTGCTACATCTTCGGGAGCCATCTTAATCTGATTATACTCTGTCAATCCATCCATAAATGAAAAAATCTATTGTGTTGATGCAATGCCCACCATTAACTCTGGTATTGGCAACAGGAACTCATCCTTCAGACCTGATTTGTTTAAGTCCCTGAAGTTGACACAAACTTGAATTTGTCTATTTTTCTTTTTAATTGACATAATATTTGCTAGTCAAGTGGGATATTATTCTTCTCAAACAATGTTAGCATATATTAATTCCTTCACCTCGGCAATGACTTGTTGTTCTATTTCTAGTGTACTCTTCTGTGAGTTTGTTTTACTAGAGTCATATTCTTGTCCACTCCAAACCTGTGAACTGCAACATTTATGGATAATCCTGACATTTCTTCATAGCTATTGAAGCAATGCTGGAATTATGATAGTAAATTGACCAAATTGGTAGACTCTTCCTTGCTGAGCAGAGAAATTATAAAGGTAGGTAAGGGTTGCTCCTCAGTTCTGTGGTTAACTTCCGCCAATTCATCTACTGCTGACTTAATTTCCTCCTTGAACTTTGGCAGAGCATCATCTATCAAAGAGACTTCAAAATCATATTCCACGTCGAGGCAATCGTCTTCCAATCCACTAGTAACAAACATACAAAACTCTAAATCATCGACTAGTCCTATCGTACTGAATCCGGGACCCTCTTTCGAGTTGAGATATTGACATTTAACATTTTATAACTTCTCAAAAAGTTGTTGTTTATCTTTCAAAAATTTGTTTAGCACATAACCCTATTGAATAAATTTTTGTACACAAGGAGAAAAGTAATAAATGGTAATTCCATTAATTCATTAGCATGATTTTCATCCAAGTTTACATGAGTTTCCATATTTGGAGCAGGATAAGCACGGTAAAACTTAGTCAATTTCAAACCAACACGCCATACTTTCTTGAACTCTAGACTCTTGACTTCATGAGAGTAAATTTTAGTTAAGGTCATGGCTTACACGTAGTGGTTGATCCGATCATACATCGACTCATATTCACTTTTCTCCACATCCTTCAAGGAGATCTCGAATTGCGGTTTCTTCTGATTTATCGTTATTTTTTCTTCATTGGACCTATCTTCTTCAGAGCTTCCTTCCACATTAATGATGATGGCTAGACTCATCCGTTCAACAATCGTGTTGGTTCTCCCTCGCCCGCATCCTCGACCTTGATGTCAGATATGTGGGCTAAAAGAACCCCAACCAACTTGTTGTGAAGGGGTGGTAGAAGATCATTAAAGTGGAGTTGAATAGTATTTCTCTTGTGATCTCTTTGAGTCCTCAACCTTATTTGCTGCAATATCTCTGGAAAAGACAGTCTTCTTTGGATGAGCATAGTGGGTGGTGTCTTCATGATGCCTACTTCAAGAATTGAAAACGATATCAAATCTCCCTTGATGCAGTGTTCTTGTCCTTCCTTTTAATTTTTAGTGCATTGGGGTAGCAACGAAGAGAACATATTATCCTCGTAAATCCATGGTAAACCAAGAAAAGTGTTGAAAGAGGTTTCTGCGTCGATGTTATGGAACTTAAAGGTTGTTACTAGCTCACCAACCTTTATAAGTAGCATAATTGACCCAAGTGTTATTTCTCCTTTCTGGTTGAATTTTCTTAACATTATCTTATTATTGGTAAGCTCCTGAGTGTCTATATCCAAGTATGCTAACATTTGTACAGTCATTAAGTTGAGAGATGCCCCTAGATCTACCAAAAGTCTAAAAATTACAAATCTGTTCATATTAATGAAAATATAGAGAGATTGATTGTGGTCGTTAGTACCTAGTAGCAAGTCCTCATCGGTGAAGGTTACCCCGGGTTGTTTCTTTGACGAACCAACTTCATCTAAGGATGTGTTGTCTAATTAAGCTAAGTAATTTTTTAGATCAAATAAAGCCTTGATCTGAGCTTCCCTCATCTTCTTTGATAAGATCAAAGTGTCGTAGGTGCTTAGTTTAGTTGGTAACCTCCTAAGATGAGTTAGTACGTGATCCCTGGATACTGCTAATATACACAGTACAACAATAATTCAGATTTTATTTCACTTATATTTCCTTACTTTGCAACAAAACCCAAAACTTGATCCAGAAGAAAAATAAGAATTTAACTTTTAAGTTATATATATATATTAAGATACTACGCAAGTATACGTATCGTTACCAAGTAATATAAGACATTTTGATTAAGACCTGAATATCGAACCAACAGAGAGAATACACAATATGCACTATTGAAAAGCAAAATTTCTATTTTTAATAAAAAGATAATTATCTAAAATAAAGATGATTTTTCAGTAATGAAAATTTAAATATTTTTTGTATTTTCAATATTTTGATAGAACAATAACATATTTAAAAAGATAACTAGAGTTTTTGTAGAAGAAAAGCACTAAATATGAAAATATCTTTCTTCTTGTTACAAATCAGTAATAAGTATAGGAATTCTATTGTGAAGTGTGCAATTGTGTTGTGTTGAATCAGTAATAAGTATAGGAATTCTGTTGTGAAAGTATGCAAATTGTGTTGTGCCAAATAAAAAACATTCTTTACCCTTACTAGAGTTGCTATAAAGAACATTGGCTAATTTAAAGTTTGAATAGTTCTGAAGATCGGCTAGGCAGAACCCTTACTAGAGATGTTATAAAGAACATTAGCTAATTTAAAGTTTGAATAGTTCTGAAGACTGGCTAGGCATGGAAGATGCTAGCTCTCACTCTAGAGTTCCCTCGATTCCATTCACATGGGGGCTAAAATGTGGTATCAGAACCAAAAACAATAAACCAATTTGGGGGTTTTAACCTGTCACTTTAAAGTCCTCTAACTCTACACCCTTCAACAAATATTTCTCTATTGATTTGCCTCAATCATATGAACTACATTCTCATTCATACAACCTCATGTGATTCTTTCTAATTGTTGACTGAAATCATATGAACTACATTCTCATTCATACAACCTCATGTGATTCTTTCCAATTGTTGACTGACACTCATATGAACTACATTCTCATTCATACAACCTCATGTGATTCTTTCCAATTATTGACTGAGAGAATACCAGACTACATTCTCATTCATACAACCTCATGTGATTCTTTTCAATTGTTGACTGAGACAATACCATACACATTCTCATTCATACAACCTCATGTGATTCTTTCCAATTATTGACTGAGACAATACCAGTCCAGTACATTCTCATTCATACAACCTCATGTGATTCTTTCCAATTGTTGACTAAGATAATACAAGCCGGGTTCTTACATGTTCTCACAATNCATTCAATTTGGTAGAAGGAACTCTCAAACCCAAACGTGATTTAACCATTCTACGTCCTACAGGTCTCAAAACGACAGTTGTATCAACTATGAGAATGGCAATGGTGTTGACCCTACTTACAAGTTGGAATCTGACTAGAATACGTACTAGGGGTACTTCTGTTGATCTCTATAGTTGACAAATAGATCTGAATTTCTTTTAAATCTCATTTTTCATCTCGGGTGATATTGCACAGCCCACTCGCTTAAGTAGCTCGATGACAGAACATCCCTCTTTGGTGGCTAGTCTCTGAAATGCAGTACAGATTCGTGTGATAAGAGTGGGCTTCTCCCTCTTCTACTGTGTTCATGAGGTGGTTATATAGCGGCAGCAATCCGGCAGAGGCTATCGTCTCCAGAAGTGTCTGTCAAAGGGTGAAACCTACTCCCTTAGAGAAGAGGAGAGGTCTCAAAAACTCCAAGTTCCTCGTACTAAGGAATCTCATCGATGGCGTCCAATTTTGNAAGTGTTTGTCAAAGGGTGAAACCTACTCCCTTAGAGAAGAGGAGAGGTCTCAAAAACTCCAAGTTCCTCGTGCTAAGGAATCTCATTGATGGCGTCCAACTTTANTTATCATCTGGTAGCTTAATCATTTGCAAATATTTTATCATTGGCCTGCACCAATTTCGACATTATCAGTCATCGTAGCTTCTATCTCTTTCTTTATTGTTCAAACTGTTGAGGTCATTCTGTGACAGAACTTGACATCCCTGTACCATAATATCAATGAAATCCTATGGTAGACATGCCAATTCCTTAGTGAGCTTAGCTAAAGCATCCACAAGTGCTTTGTCTCTCTGAGGAATACTTTATAATGTCACATTGGGAATTTGCTCCAAAAAATTCAGCGTGTATAGGTGATGTTCTGCTAATCATGGCTTTGGAATCTTGTACTATTTGGCAACTTGTTGAATGATGAGTTGTTAGTCACTATAGATGGCAATGCCTTTTATGTCCATTGATATTTCCAGCTCTAGTCTGGTGATCAAAGCTTCATATTCTAGCTCATTGTTGGTACACGACTCTGTCAAGTGGTAAGAAAATCTCAGCATCCCCTGATTCAATATTACGAAGATCATCGACTACCTCACTAAGCATCCATAAAGTGTAGAACGGGTCATCAAATATTGCAATGGACTAACTTTTGAAATAAGGGTGACCGTATGAAAAAGCATGTAATGTCTAAGCTTGTGGATCAAATAAAGCCTTGATCTGAGCTTCCCTCATCTTCTTTGATAAGATCAAAGTGTCGTAGATGCTTAGTTTAGTTGGTAACCTCCTAAGATGAGTTAGTACGTGATCCTTGGATACTGCTAATATGCACAGTACAACAATAATTCAGATTATATTTCACTTATATTTCCTTACTTTGCAACAAAACCCAAAACTTGATCCTGAAGAAAAATAAGAATTTAACTTTTAAGTTATATATATATTAAGATACTACGCAAGTATACGTATCGTTACCAAGTAATATAAGACATTTTGATTAAGACCTGAATATCGAACCAACAGAGAGAATACACAATATGCACTATTGAAAAGCAAAATTTCTATTTTTAATAAAAAGATAATTATCTAAAATAAAGATGATTTTTCAGTAATGAAAATTTAAATATTTTTTGTATTTTCAATATTTTGATAGAACAATAACAATTTAAAAAGATAACTAGAGTTTTTGTAGAAGAAAAGTACTAAATATGAAAATATCTTTCTTCTTGTTACGAATCAGTAATAAGAATAGGAATTCTATTGTGGAAGTATGCAAATTGTGTTGTATCAAATAGGAGCAATAATATTCTTTACCCTTACTAGAGATGTTATAAAGAACATTAGCTAATTTAAAGTTT
>JXCR01148534.1:22200-35869 GCA_002079205.1 Phalaenopsis hybrid cultivar | reverse complement strand
TTGGTGTAAGAGACCATGAGGAACAACTTTCATGAAGGGTGAAAGTCATTTTGAGGTCAATTGGTTAATCAATTTGGTGGATTTTTGATTTTTGACCCATTTTAAGCATGTTGGGCTAAGTTTGGGTCAAACTTGGGCTAGCCATGGGCTAAGTCCAAATTGATTGTTGTGTTTGGTGTAAAACATCATGATGAACAACTTTCATAGATGAAAGTCATTTTGAAATCAATTTGGTAGTGAATTTAGTGGATTTTGATGAAATTTGGATTTAGACCCAAATTAGGCATATGGGGCTAATTGGGGTCAAACTTGAACTAGCTTTGAACTAAGCTCAAATTTATTATTGTATTTGGTCACAAATGACCTCACAAAAAAATTTCAACAAAAATTGGATGCCAATTTGAGGTTTAGGGCATTCAATTTTTGAGATTTGGGGTGTTAGCCAATATTGGGGTAATTGGATGCCAATTTGAGGTTTATGGCATTCAATTGTTGAGATTTGGGGTGTTAGCCAATTTTGAGGCTAATTTTGGGTTTTGGATTTTAAAACCAAATTAGATGATCAAAAGGTTTTACCAATGCAAATTTATGGTCAAATTTGATGTAAAATCTTGCTATGAAGCAAACAAAACATTTCTTTGGGCCAATTGGCATGGTTATAAGTCCAATTGATGTGATTTGGTCATTTAGCCAGGGTATTGTGAGGGTATGGTGAGGGTATTGTATAGCTTAGCTCCAAACCAACACCCAGGGTCAATCCTAAGGCCAAGTAGCCCTATAGGAACTCTCCTTGAGTTCCCTTATAATGATCTTACCTACTAAGTGCTAGAGGTTAGGACCAATATGTGGAACTTCAAGTTGAGTAAAGAGAAGAGTTTTGAGTTTCTAATGGTGAGGGTACCTTTTCTAGTTTTCCATGACTAGTCAGTAAAAAAGTCCTATGGTTAGACCTAGGCTACTAATGAAATTTCTAGACCTCAACCAAAAGTGAGGTCAACAAGTATCTATGCTTCACGTCTAATATATTTTAAAAACTCCTTTTTCTGAAACTCATTCAAAACGCTCAAAACAAACACCTTCACAGCGCTTTGAAAACGCACAAGCGACAAATAAGCCACCCCAAACACACCCATAGTAATACTCACATAAGAAAGAAAAGAAAAGAAAGGATTAAAATGATTATGAATTAAAAAAAAAAAGAGAACTTAAAAGAAAATATTTAAGGAGAAGCTTGATGAGATGCCTAATTAAAAACTGGCTTAACTTTCAATATCTTAAGGCAAATAAACTTATTTACATTACTAAGCTTATACTCAGTTTTAAATTTATTAGTCAAATCTTTACTAATAGAGTTCTCATAAAATTCTATCTTTTAGTTTTTTCTAATTTTCTTAAGTCTGACAAATTAAAATAGTTTTTTAAATGAGCAGGAAAATAGAATTCCTAACTTATGTACTAGATACTCTTATACCCTAGTTTTATCCTGAGTTATTAAAAACTTTTCTATGGTTTCAACATCACATTCATGGTGAAAAAGTATAGTAATCTTTTATGAAACCAATTACCATAAGTTAAAGCATTTAGTTTACAACATAAATGAGTTGCTTATGGCAAGCAACGATTAAGTTTGGGGGAACTGACACGCCTTAAAATGAGTTATTTTTATAAATACATTTTACGATCATTTGTAAGGATATGGCGCCTTAATGAATGGTATTTTGTGTGTTTTCTATTTCAAGCACAAGAGATGGATTTTAAGAGCAAAAATAGAAAAAGTAGAGCAAAAAGGTGTTAAATAGAGCAAAGAAGCAAAAGGTGACTTGTCGCTTAGGCGCGAGCTAGTTAAAAGACGGTTCTAGATGGTTGGCGCCTAGGCGCCACAGTTGGACGCTTAGGCGCCAAAATCGATATTAATTTTTGTGCAATGAATTTGGACAAAGTTTGAAGAGGTTCTTGAGGTCACTCTAGATGATTTTAAGAGCTTTGTTTAAATGAAGCATTGACTGGTCGAAATAGGGCTAGAAGAAGAGAGGAGTAGTAGGTGTGGGTGTGTGTGTGTGGCGTGAGTGTGTATGTGAAAGAGTGTATTAGTTAGAGCCTTTCTAGTATGTATTTTGGTGTGTCTATTGATGTAAGAAGTCTTCAAATGAACTTTAAAGGAATTTATTTAGGAGAAGTTTCAGATAAGTACTTTGTATTTTTGTTTGAATTTTGTTTTACTGTGTAAAATTGGATTTTAATATAAATCATATTTTCTTGTGTCATCCATATGAGTTTTGAGTAGTTTCCTTTCTATTTCTCCTTATAATAAAAAATAATTATTTATAGGATTAAAATTGTTTAAGATTTCTCTTATTCTATACTTGAGATGATTCATTACTTTGTACTTAATTTACATCTTCAATTTAGTGAATATTAAAATCTGTTGTGAATCCATAATGACCCAGGAGGGCTATGTGTTCCTCAACTAGTAAGAATCACAATTATCTAGTGGGCAAGAAGGTATCCCATTGGTTAGTGTAAATATATAGAGAGATAAATTTTGATGGGCATAAATTGGTGATTCTCAGACTAGAACCTTAATAAAGTTGATATAGAGTTTAGAGCTAAAGGCCAGGTTATTCCATAATAATGGTCATAATGGGTAATGCAGAGGTGACAGGCTAGAGCCTACTCAGCATAATCAAGGATTTAGGAACTTAATTTTAGGTTAGCTGATGTTCTTTATGCACTCACAAGAGGGTAAAGAATAAGATTACTCTTATTTGGCACAAAACTATATTTAAACCTTTAGACATTTGATTTCTACACTAATTATGATCTCATTATTAGGGGAAAGAACTTTCTAAATAATTAAAGTTTTTGAAATAAAATTAGTTTAGAAATACTGCATGTATTAAGCTATGAAATAGAATTATAAAGAATTTAGTTACTTCTTTTTACACATAAACTTGCTACCATATTTCCTAGATAATTGTCTGGAGTTAAAGTAAAGTTTTTTTAAGTCCATAAAAAGAGCTTCACCTTCCTTGTGGGATCAAAATTGGGGTTTTAAAAGAAAATCCTATGTTAATTGAAACCATATGTATACTAGTGTAGTATCCTTATTGTGTAAACAATTAATCAAATTCTAAATTCTATAAAGTTTCCATTGTTCACACTAGCTGCTAAAATAAATTGGGTCAAGTTTTAGCCATCCCTTGAAAACTAAATTGCTACGTAATTGCTGGTTGGGTCTTTGTACTACTGCTAACTTTATATGTTAGTTCATGTATATGTCTGCTTGTTTCATAGAGTAATCCTTCTCTTAGCAAATTTTCATGATTATGACATGTTTAATTGTGAATTACTTTTTGTCACACACATGTCATTACTATTTGTACCAGTATACCTATTCATTCATAGAAATTTTCATAGAAAATAATTTAGGAAATTTTTTTTCCTACCTATGTTTGAGCATTAAATGTTTTAAACTAATATACAAAAATCTAAGTTTGAAGAAGAGAGAAAAACTTTTTAAAAAATTAAGCCTCATTTGCCCTCAATAAACTACATTTTAAAATTATTTTAAAATAACCTATGACATGTGGTATTATCTTTAGAAAACTATATTTTTTATTCTATGAATGTTATAGTAGACTTAAGTTAAAATTTTTTATGATAAAGGGTAGTTTTAGAGTTAAGATATTTAATATAAAAGAATAGGGATATGTTTTTATTATTTATAGTAGGAAAAATGGAATTTTGGAAATACTATGAACCTTAGATTTACACTTTAAAAAGAATTTAGACTTTATGAAAAATCATTTTATTTCTAATACACATTATTAAGTAATAAAATGCGAAAAATTTTTAACTTTAGGAGAAGGATAATGAAATTTAAAATCATTAAAGGTTATCTAAATATAGAAATCCTGACATGAGAAAAATAGAGGAAGAAATGAAAAAGAATAGAAAAGTGAAAAGTAAAATATGTGAGAAGCTTGGGGAGATGCCTAACTAAAAACTTGCTTCACTTGAATCATCTTAAAGGAAGAAACTTAATTACCATTTTGAGCTTATTATCAATTCTAAATGTTTTAGTCAAATCTTAATAATAGTGTTCTCATATATTTATATCTTTTAATCCTTATAGGATTTCTAAGTCTAAAAGATTTTTATTATTTTTGAAATAAATGTAAAATCAGAATTTCTAACTTAATTACAAGATATTCTTATACCCGTTTTCTACCCCGAGTTATTGAAAGTTTTTCTAAAGTTACACTATCACATTTATTAGACAAAACTACAGGAATCTTTAAAGAAATCCACTATCATAAATTAAAGTATTTTTTTTTGATAAAATAGGAGAGTTACTTAAGGATAAGTAACAATGAAGTTAAGGGAATGGACATGCCTAAAAATGTGCTAATTTTTTATATTCATTTTATGCTAATTTTTGTTAATATTGCACTTTAAAGGAAAGTGTTTTGCAAGTTTTTGGTTTCCGGTACAAGTGATAGATGTTTGGAGAAAGAGAAGCAAAAATTGAGCAAAATGGGGTCAAATAGAGCAGGGAAAAAGTGAACAGGTGCCTAGGCACCAGACCCTGTGCGTGGAAACAGAGAGCCTGACACCATGGTTCCAAGATATGGCGCTTAAGTTCCAGGATATTATTTCAAGCTTCTAAAAGGTTCAAGCCTTGGCATCACAGTCAGATACCAAGGCGCCAGAATCAATTTTTTTTGTAAATTCAATGTATTTGGACTAATTTTGAAGGGGGCATCTAAGGTGACCCTTGGGGATTTCGAAGGTTATAAGAAGAAGAGTCTCTTGGTGCCTAAGAAAATAAAAATAAGAAAGGGGGAGAGAGAAAAGGGTAAAGGGGTTAATATTTCCAACACATTAGAATGCAGTAGAGGAAGAAATGTGAGAGGTTTCTTTCATTTTCTGCATTTTTGAAAGATAAGTGTTTTGTATGTTTGTTTGAGTTTTGTTACTTTTTATTTTGTAAACAATGTTTTATATGTATATAGATATCATGTTATTTTGTACCCATGAAATATGAGTAGTTTTCTTAATCGTACGCCTTGTGATGAGAAATAATAATGTGTAGGATTAGACTTGTTAGTATTTCTTTTATTTCATTATTATGATGATTTATTGCTTAGCACATAATTTACTTATTCAGTCTAGCCAATTGATAAGTTCAAACATTTTGTGAATCATAATGACCTGGGAGGGCTATGAATTCCTCAACTAGTAAGAATTACATTACACTATTGGATGAGAAAAATGTAGTCCTTAGGACAGTGCAAATAAATAGGAAGATAAGTTTTGATGGGTATAAATTGGTGATTTTAGGGTGACAGGCTAGAATCATAGCCAATAATTAAGAAGATATGTTTTTATGGGTCAGAAGCTTGGTTAGCCAAATTGATAGCTTACGTGGATATTTTAGAGTGAGAGGCTAGAATTTACTGAGCATAACCAAGGATTTAGGAACTTAACTCTAGATTAGCCAATATTCTTTATGCACAAGGAAGAGGATAAAAATACGTATGCTTCTATTTTGCACAAAACTGTATTTAAATTTTTCAAAATTTGATTCCTACACTAATTATAATCTCATTGCAAAGAGAAAGATTTTTCCATAATGTTTGAACCTTTCTACTTAAAGCTTGGTTAGAAAAAATTAGCATTTTCTTTGAGTTTAGAAATAAAATTTTTAGTTATTAGTTATTTCTTTTTACACATACCATTTCAACCTTAATTCCTAGATAATTTACCTTCGGTTTAAGTAGAGATTTACTAATTTGATAAAAAGAGTTTTTCATTCTCGGTGGGATTGATACTTGGGGATTAAAAGAAATTCATATATTATTTAAAATGATACATGAATTTGCGTAGTATCCCTAGTGTGTAAAATAAAATTGTGGAGAAAAATGAAATTTATTTGTTAAATATCACTCAGTCAAGAATTAAGATTGCAAGAACAAATAGTCAGTCAAGTTTTTAGCACCATTGACTTAGATTGAAATTAAAGTAATTACACACCAAGCATGCACAAATTGTGTCGGGATCAACCACATACACACCTTCTTGGGTTTTGCAACTCCTGTGGTCTGAAAGATTTGTATTAAGACTTGATCTCTCAAACTCCCCTCATTTGTGGGCTATCTTCAATAAAATTCTCAAGATGGCTAACTTGGTAAAAGATCAATTAAATCATTTGTTTGTTCATTCAATTAAGCTAACCAGAGCTTATCGATGAATATGTTATTATGCTGGGAATTCTCAAACTCAGACATAAGTGGAGCTTTTTTACTTATCTAAGGAAATATTTAAGTCTTCCGAAACTAAAAGAAAAGACTCACCAAATATAGTTATACTCAAGAAAAGTGCAGAAGGTTTCGACACTAAAAACTGGTTAGCACTCCTGAAGAAAAGCTTGTGATAAGTAGTGCAATTGTAAGTAGTAACCTAAAACTCTTCTTATAGTTGAGCTTCGAAATCTCTCTCAATAAAATCTTTGTTGTGATTTAGAGAACTATCAAAAGACATTGAGATGGATAGTTAAAACCATCTCTTTTTACGCTTTGCTTGTCAACCCTTTGTATCTGATGGCCATTCCTTCAACAGAAAGGCTTGTCTTCTCTTGGGCTCTTCACTCACTATAGTTCTGTCTTCGGTCTGACTCCCCTTCATTCAGAAGAATGGCTCGCCAACTTGTGGGCTCTTCACCCACTACTATTATGTTATACGCTTTGACCTTCTGTGTCCTGCAACCCTTCCTTTGGAAGAATAATTAGCCATCCTGTGAGCTCTTCACCCACTACTATTATGCTTTACGCATGATGGTCCTTCTTTTATAGGAACGAGTCACCATCTCATGGCCTCTTCACCCACTACTGTTACACTTTATGCATCGACCCTCTGTGTCTGGCGGCTCTTCATTTGAAAGAAAGACTTGCCTTCTTGTGGGCTCTTCACCCACTACCACAACGCTTCATGCATCGACCCTTGGGTTTCCATGAGTTTTCCATCATAAGGTGCCTTACATTTTGTGTGGGATCTTCACCCACTATATTTATGCATTATTTATCGGCCCTTTAGGTCCAACAGTCCTTCTTATGAAAGAAAGGCTTGCCTTCGCATGGACTCTTCACCCACTACCATCACACTTTATGTGTCGACTCTGTCGGTCTGATAGCCCTTCCTTTGGAAGAAAGGTTTGCCTTTTCGCATGCTCTTCACCCACTACCGTTATACTTTATGTGTCAACCCTCAGGGTTTGACAACTTTTCTTTCACAAGCTCCATCTACTAAGTGTTAGTGGTTAGAACCAATAAATGGAACTTCAAGATGAATAAAGAGGAATTTTAGAATATCTAACGGTGATGTTTCTTTTACTGGTCTTCTAGGAATGGTCAACAAGAAAGTCCTTTGGCTAGATTCTAGGCTTCTAAGGAAGAGACTAGACCTCAAATAAAAGTGAGGTCAAACACAATGCAGCGTACATCCTTATATGGTGTTCAAGATCAACTGAGTTGATCAAGATACTGAAGAGGTATCTACAGGTTTGGATGCATGGATGGTACAACCTTGGGGTGCTTTTCATAAGTCACAACTGAGCAGACCCCGCTGTCGGGTTCTCAAAGATTGAGCAAAGTAGTCACAAGCTGATCGAGTGTTGAGGATCTCGATTAGGCATGGATCAGCTATGTGAGCGAGCGGTTTGACAGATATGACATGCATACTGGAAGAGCTATAATTACTCAAATTAGATTGACTAAATTGTCCAACTAGCATGGAATATCCTAGCCAGGAGTCTGTTAAGTGAGACTCTCACTGAGGATTCTTCAAAATCGACAGGATAATTCCAGTTAGAAGGGCACCACGAAGTAATAGGACCCATTAATTGAATGAAAATAATGGCTCATCTAATAATTGCTTATGCTAGCTTTTGCAAAGCATCCCTCACCAAGGATTCCTCAAGGGATAATAGAGTAGCTCTTATATGAGGAAGACCAAAATTGTCCAACCCGTAGAAGGAGCTTTAGTTAAAGAACCTAAAAAGGTGACCCGACGTGGTTTTTTCTTAATGTGGGTATGAAGGCACTCTGCCTAGGCATAGATCAACTATGTAAGTTGAGTATTGTAGCTGATACAACACGCCTTCTCAAGATGTGGCAATAATGATCGCTCACGCTATGGCAATCTAAGAGTTAGGGTTAGACCATGACCATGGACTACCCACAAAAATGTCTAGCCTTTAAGCTAAACTTTATCCATAAAAGGATCTTAACTACATTATTTCAAAGTGAGTAGGACAAAAATTTATTCCACATTCATAAGGATGAACGAGATGTGTATATAAACTATACTCATGGCGAGTGAGAGTAGTAGTCTTCGAACCCTGCATAGAGCAGATCAACAGAAGATAGGGTAAGAGAAAGGTGAGGCTTCTCTTATATAGATTAATGGTTACACTAGGTATAAGTCGCTCGTAGGACTTTCACTTTACCCAAAATGCGAGAAAACGATCAAATTAAGAGAAATACAAGGCTTCTCTTACATGAAACTGTTGTAAACTATGAGTGATCATTTAACAGGCGCAAGGTGATCACCATAAGCAGTTCGCTTAAAGAAGAGACAGCTGAAACGCACATTCGTTATTGCTCCAAAAATTGGATTAAAAAGTGCATTTTCTTTGAAAAGAAATTTTCTTCATAAAATACAATGAGCACATCAAAAAGATTTAAGCAAAGTATCTCTTCAATTATCGCCTTTTGATAGGGGCATTAGATAAGATCAATTTACATCAACCAACAATGAAGGGTAGCTCAAATTTTAAATGAAGGGCTCATGGACCTTGGGGGTCAACGTGCGAGGTGTAGAAGAGATTAGTGAACCCCATGCGAAAGGTAACTCCAAGATTGAGGAAGGATTGTCAGACCCGAGGGTCAACACACGAATTGTAAAAACACGTAAGTAAGGGATATCTCACAAAGAGGGCTAGCCTTTCTTCCAAAAGAGGGGTCGTCGGTCTCGAAGGGTTGACTCGTAAACCGTAATGATAGTGGGTGAAGCACCCACGAGATGGCAAGCCATTATTCCAATAGAAGTGCCGCCGGACCTGGATTTTGACACGTAAAGCGTAATGATAGTGGGTGAAGAGCTCATGAGATGGAAAGCCATTTTTTCGAAGGAAGGGCTGTCGGACCCCTAGGGTAAGGGTCATCCTAAAAATAAAATTTTGCATCATGTATGAACATTTTAATTTGATGGTTATCTAATCCATAAGGTAAAATGTTATTAACTAAGTAGTTAACTATATCAACATACCACAAAAATTTTAATTTATTAATTGCATATAATTCTTCATTAGGAAAATTTTCATTAATTTTGTCATTAAAGTTAACCTTACTTTCATGTTCAAGCCTTGAAAAATGATCAACTATCTGATTATCACAACCCTTCCCATCCACAACTTGAAAATCAAATTCTTGCATCAAAAGGACCCATCAAATTAACTATGGTTTTGTATCCTTCTTCAACATTAAATATTTTATAGCAGATTGATCAGTAAGGTCAAAATTTATCAAAAGCATATAGTAATAACATAATTCCTCCATCAACCATATGTAGTAATAACTTGATTTTTTATTGGATCTACTTCAATGCCTTTCTCTGAAATCTAAGTCCTAACACAATTCCTCCTGCAACCATAAATTGACATTTTTCCTAATTAAGAATATGGTTTTTTCTTTACAGCATTTTAGAGGTTCAAACAATTTAGAAATCATCCATAAGAACTTCATTTTCTTTCTCAATTAAATCACATAAAGTTGACATCATACATCTTTGAAATGTTACAGGTGTATTACATAATCCAAATGACATCCTCCTAAAAGCAAAAGTTCCATATGGACTTGTAAATGTTGTATTCTTTTGAGCCTCAGGAGCTATGGGTATTTGGTGGTATCCAGAATATCCATCCAATAAGAATAAATTGCGGTGCCCTACAAGTTTATCCAACATTCGGTCCAGAAAAGGTAAAAGAAAGTGATTTTTCCTAGTGACAATGTTCAATTTTCTATATTCAATACACAATCGTCATTTAGTAACTTTTCTTGTTTAAATTAATTCATTCTTTTCATTTACAATTACGGTTACTCCCTTGTTCTTAGGAACACAATGAATAAGACTAACCCATGAACTGTCTGAAATAGGACAAATAAATCCATCATCTAACCGCTTTAAAATTTCTTTCTTAACAACTTCTTTCATTATAAGATTCAATCTCCTTTGAGGATATGATTATCTTTCATTAAATTTATGTGCATACAGATTGAAGGGCTAATTCCTTTAATATTAGCTAATGTCCATCCAAAGGCATTCCTATGATTTTTCAATGTCTCCTTCTTCTTGGTCTGCAGTCAAATCTGAGGATATAATAACTAGTAATGCAGATGAGTTCCCTAAAAATGCATACTTTAAATGAGTAGGGAGAACCTTTATCTCGTGTTCAGAGGGTTTTTTAATAGAAGGAATCAGAGGCTTACTATTTTTAGTAGTATGTAAGATTTCATAGTTTTCCTGAACACAATTTGAATTCTCAGTGTTTATCTTATTTGATTTATCTTTAAAATCACTTTCAATTTCACTTTGAGTTCTTTTTGATCTGATATGACTTATCTTTTTAGATCTGATATGACTTTACATCCTTCTTGGTATTGCTTAGCAATCATATAATCAATAATGTCTATTCTGTTACATTTAACATCTTTTCCTTTATCAAGAAACTTTATTAATATAAGCACATTAAATATAACTTCTTGGTCATTAACTCTCAAGGTTAATTCTCCTTTTCGTACATCTACTATTGTACATCTGGTAACAAGAAAAGGTTTTAACAAAATGAGAAGAATTTCTTTGTCTTCTTTCATATCTAACATAATAAAATCAACAAGAAAGATGAATTTATCTACTTTAACCAACACATCTTCTGTAACGACCTTAGGATAAGTAAATAGATCGATGAACTAAATGTAGGGTTACAGTAGTGGGAGATATCTCTCCTAAATCTAACCTTCTAAATATGAAAAATGGCATAGGATTAATGCTTGTTCCTAGATCACAAAATGCTTTTCAAAAAAATATTTCTTCAACTGACCAAGGTATGGGGAAACTATCAAAATCTTTAAGTTTTTGTGGAAGCTTCTTTTGAATTATTTCACTAAAAATTTCCCTAAGTGTAACTACCTCATAATCATCAAACTTCCTTTTTTATTTAAAACTTCTTTCATAAATTTGACATAACTTGGAATCTGCTCCCAAGCTTTTTTAAAAGGAATATTATTTGTGAGCTTCTTAAATATCTCAAAAAATCTTAAAATGTTTTTATCCAACTTTTTGCTGCCTATGTTTTTGAGGAAAATGAGGTGGTGGTCTTTCTAAATTAGTCTTAGTTAGAGAGACAGACAATTCTACTTCTTTAGGAATAGGTTCCTTAGTTTTTTTAATTTCGGAATTTTATCTCTCAACTTAAATCCCTTTTTTAACTGCAACATTTAATTCTTTTCCACTCCTTAGTTGGACAACTTTAATTTGTTATTTTCTTTATTTTTAACTTTAGGATTGATCTCAACATTAGTAGGAAGTTTTCCCTGAGGCCTATTGCTAATTACGTTAGCAATTTGTCTCAGTTGATTCTTAATGTTTCTAGTAACAACACTTTGACTTTGTAATTGATTACCCATTTGGAACACCACTTATTCTATAGACAACTTCTTCTCCTTAACTTTTTGGTTACAGCTAAATCTAAGAGGATAAGTATGTCTACAATTAGAGTTACCCTAGTTTTTCCAATTTCCCAATGGGTTTATTTGATTGTTCCACCATTGTTGACTTCCACCACTATAATTGTTATTCTAGTTAAAATTAGGATGGTTTTTCCAACCTGGCCTACAATATTTAGAATATAGGTTATTGTGTCAATTTTTAGAATTTATAGTTTCTAATAAAGTTTGAGAATCAATCATTTGTCCTAATGAATTTTCTTCAATCACATGGGGTGTTTGAGAAAAATTCATTCCAATTTGGTCTTTTTTTAGGTAATGCGACAACTTGAGATGCAGATATTGAAATAGAATTATTATCATTAATAATGGCTAATTTTTTTGGATTTACCTTAGCCATCTGTTCAAATTAATGAATAATCTTCATCAAATGGTTTAGACATCAATGAACCTACAACAACAACATCTATGATTGATCTAAGGGAACTTTCTAACCCATTATAAAATGTTTTAATGATTAACATGTCTGGTGAAGCAAGATGTGGACACTTTCTAAGGAGTTCCTTAAATCATTCTCAAGGTTCATATATTGACTTTCCTTCATACTGAGTAAAAGAATTAATATCATTTCTAAGTTTAGCAGTTTTTGAAGGAGGAAAGTACTTAGCAAAAATTTTTGGTGCTAAATCCCCCAAAGTTCTAATAGATCTAGGTGCTAATAAATTTAAACACATCTTAGCTTTACCCCTTGATAAAAAAGGAAAAATTTTAAATATGATTGCATCGTTGATATGCCATCATATTTAAATGTAGCACACAGTTCTGAAAAACTTGCTAAATGTAAATTTGGATTCTCAGATGGTGTCCCCTAAACTGATTGATTTGTATTATTTGTATAATTGCATGTTTAAGTTGGCAAATATTGCAGAAATCTTCACCCCACCCAAATCTCAGTGGGTGTGGGGGATTCTCCAATCTGGAAAAGGATGTTACAAGTTAGACAGGATGCTGAACAGTTGTTTGTCTGGGAACTTGGTGAGGGCTTGGTTAACATCTGGTGGGATAATTGGTCATTGGATGGTTGCCTTATTCAGGACCAGTTTGTCCCAGCTGCCCCTATGTTTGTGAAAGATATCTGGGCTTTTGGCAAGTGGAACCTTGCTCCTATCATTCCTTTCTGTAGCCCATCTCAATTAAGCAGTATTCAGAAGCTTACTATCAAACCTGGGGTGAAAGACAAAATTGTGGTTAGAAAGAACCCTATCCCTTCTCAACAACCCCATCTGGTACACTGGGGTCACACCATCTGGAATAATTTCCTCACCCCATCCATGTCCTTCTTCATTTGGAGACTTTTCTCAAAGATGATTCCCACGGATGACATCCTAAAGTTGAAGGGTTTGAGGGGTCCTTCTAGATGCTTTTTCTGCTTGGCTCAAGAGGAAACAATTTCCCATCTGTTCTTTGAGTGTCATTGGGTACAGGATGTTTGGTCATTTGTGATTGGTAAACTTAGAATCCCAACCTTGCACCTCACATGGAAGATGTTCTATACTAGCTGGGCTGATTGGAGGGGTGCTGAACTCCAGGACATCCCCAATATTGTGGCATGGTTTGTGTGGATGGCAAGGAACCAGGCAAAGCATGATAGCTCCCTTATTGATCCTAAGAGGGTGGGTCTAAATTGTATTGCTTTTATTCAAAAACTGATCAACTTTAAAAAGTATAAGACTGTGTTGGAGATTGTTTCTTTTCTCAAGCCTCAAACTTCCAAAGTTGTGACTATCTGCTGGACTCTCCCAAAGCTTGGTTGGATCAAAATTAACATAGATGGCAGCCAAAAATCCCAGTCTGCAGGCATTGGTGGGGTCTTTAGGAACCATGTG
>JXCR01148532.1:97685-142188 GCA_002079205.1 Phalaenopsis hybrid cultivar | reverse complement strand
CAGTTTAAGAGTGATCTTGGTCCTCTTAAGTGAATGAATAAAGGTGTATTATGCACTCCTTTTCTGTGGGGAATTAGCTCCATAAATCATCTTTCAAGCTGTTCATTTCAGAGTACCTGTAGAAGCTATAGAATCGCAATCAATAAAATATCATTAAATCGAAAGAACTCGGCGAACTTCAAATTAGCCATTGATCTATTTTTAATAGTTGAAGATGTTTCCTTCAAACATTTATTATTCTAATTCAGTATATACATATCTTTGTATGTTGTAGCATGATTTGGAGCTCGTCAGTCAAGCTTTTAGCTATAATACCTAATTAAATAATGCATCTAAAAGATTGAGCTAAGTAATGAAGGGGAGCGTTGTTTTTGCTTCGTCTCTATTAAAAAAAGTCAAGCACCATTGACGCGGGAGCTTCTCTCAGGGCACTGTTCTGTGACTCCTCCCCCTCGCCCACTATAGTTTGCAAACATTGCTACAATACCGCATGGAACAGGTGTCGCAGGGAGCTGTCTGAGACCCTTGCTATAGTGTCATGGGATTTTTCGGCTTTGGATCGGTCTAGGAGGGCCGGTCGACACTTCCTTTAAGTGAATTTCACTCCTATTTGGAGCGGAGTCCACTCATATTTACCGTAAGTCTGTGAATATATTGTTTTGTGTTTTAGGTAAATTTTTCTTCATTTTTCTGCCTCTTGTGTCTAGGGTTTCCCCTTCTACGGCTTGCGAAAAAGGTGCTCCGACAGTAACTCATACTAGGTGGCGATCTTCTTCTTAGGGATTGAGTGGTGCTCCCGAAGGGACATTTATTCTTCTCCAACTCCTCCACAACCTTTCCAATCGCCATCATTGCCTTTCCCTCCTCTTCGCTTCCATGCAACCCAGCCGCTTCTTCAGTCATTCCAGCCACCCACCTCATTGCCATAGTTCTTGGACAGCCCTCCCTTTTTCTTTCTTGCAGTCCCCAACTTCCCCGTTGCTGCCTCTTGCTGTTCCAACCCTCCACTTTGCTGCTGCTGCCACTCCAGGCCTTCCGCTTCATTGCCAACACAACTCTAGTCCCTCCTTTTGCTGCCCAACAACCCACAACCCATTTTATCCTCCCATCACCACTCCCTGACCACCTAGCCGATCTCCACGACCCAACGGATAGAACTCTAGTGTGCGTTTTTGTCTTGTTTGTTGTAATTTCTCTTGCAAGTGTATTTGGTTGTAATTATCAATTTGCTTTTAGTAATAATATGTATTTTTTCTATTATCATTTGGGTGTACTCTAGTATTAATTAGTATTAGAACTAGCTTAAAGCTAGTCCTATTCTAAGATTTCTAGCATCTGCCTATGCCCAATCCTATATGCACCCGAATTTTTATTTTCTCACCCTACATCAGCCCTTCAAACCTCCTTCCACCTACCCACACCCAAAATCGAATCACACCGTCTAGGAGGCAATTGCCAGAACCTGATCAAAGGTACAACATGGAAAATATACAACGGCAACTCCGCTGAGTGGTATAGAATAGGTCGATGAAATTGAGAAAAGGACCCATTCATTGACAAAACCCCGTCTCTCTCTCTTTCTGTCCCACCCAAATCCCCTTCCCCTCAAACCCTCTCTACCTGAGAGTTCATAGTGNCCTACCCACACCCAAAATCGAATCACACCGTCTAGGAGGCAACTGCCAGAACCTGATCAAAGGTACAACATGGAAAGTATACAACGGCAACTCCGCTGAGTGTTATTGAATAGGTCGATGAAATTGAGAAAAGGACCCATTCATTGACAAAACCCCGTCTCTCTCTCTTTCTGTCCCACCCAAATCCCCTTCCCCTCAAACCCTCTCTACCTGAGAGTTCATGGTGCTGGAAGATTTCTTTCTTTCCCAAAAATAATGCAGGAAGCTTTTATTGTTCGAGGAAGAGTGTAAGATGCATTCTTCCAATCCTAGGAATAACGAAGGAAGCTTTCTTCAGTTCCAAATGCAGTGCTAGGAAGGTTTTTTATCCAAGGAAAACTGCCAGGAAGCCTTTAGATCTCCAGGAATAGTGCTAGGGAGTTTAGTCAATTCCAAAAATAGTTTCGGTTTCAGGAACACAAGCAAAAAAGCCAGGTGATCCCAAGAACTATGTTGGAAGTCAGTCGTTGTTGAGGCCAAGGAGAAGAGTATGAAGAACATTTGAGTTGCCGTCATCTGGTCTGAGCATAGATCTGGCTCATTGACATCATGGTGAAGATAATAAATAATACTAATGATCAAAATCATGAGACTATGCCAATGACAGACTAAATTAGCGAGTTCCGTCCACAACTATGACCAATCAAGATGAATTTGAGAAGTCCCTGCCATGCAGACATGATCTATATTGTGCGACCATCTTCTAGCTGCAAGCGGCCGTGGCAAGGGAATCATTGTTTCAAACAAAGGAGACAATGCTGATGATGATGATTAGAAACATTTTCCAGAATTTTTATAGAGTAATCAACTTCTATTTAAGTTGGATACAAAGTTGGAGTTATTAATGGATGACATAATCATCGAGCCTATAGAAATTGGATGGATAAACTGAATATTTGCGGAAATAATTTTCTTTCTTGCTACTTTCTTGCTACAATCATGCACAAATGATCTCCTTCGCTTGACTCATGCTTTTTGGCCTTGCCTTGATGTAGTGGAATTATCTGGGAGCCATCATCTTTATAAAAAGTCGTGGTTCTAGCTCAAGGGGCTTTGAAGACTCGAGTCTACCTCATCAACCACAAATACTAATTGGGGATTCAATGGCAATGATTGCGGTGACGATTTTTGTTGATGGTGCAGGACTAAACCACTGAATTCTAAAAACGTCAGCATTTGTTGAGTGCATTGCTGAGAATGCTTCCAAAAAGATTGGCTTTGTTTTTGATCAATTCAATGGCCGAAGCAAGTGTCAAGGTTGTTACCATTGAGGTGAAGAATCTTAGTCTTGAGATAAGAGAATGAATGACCTGACTCAGAAGAAAGATACGGGCAAAGAAAGGGTAAAGGGAAGGGGGATGAAGTGTTACCTACAATCAGAAGAATAATAACTTGCCTTTCTGCACTCAAGTTCACTCCGCGTTGAAAGCTGCAGCCAGAGTTGAGGCCAAACAGTTGAGGAAGAATGAATTAAGAAACTGCGACATATGTACCAGAGCTGCAACAGATTGATCATGTGCAGCAGGCGAAACTCAGCAATTTAATAGAGGACGCCCTACTCTCAATGGCTCAACAGAAGGCATTGGAGGTGCTGGCAAAAAGGTGATGGGCAGCTCCAACAGCCAAAGGCTGTCCTTTGAGCTGACCCAATGATTACTGCAGCCGTTCCCAATGCCACTGCTGTTATTCCAGTTTGCGTTACTCCCCTTTTGACCAAACTAGGCACTGGAATAGCACCTGCAGCCGCGAAAACAGCAATTAGCTCAGTCCCAAAGGCTTCTTCAAAGCACCCTAGAGAGTCACTGCTGCAGTCAGAACTGGCCAGCAGCAGGAAAAGGCCAAAGAGGAGATGTTTTGGATTAATATTCAAATCAAGACTTCCATTGTGTCAAGTGTCAACCATGCTCAACTCGTGTAGCAATATCTCGTAGTGAAAGATGGTATAAAAATAATTGTTTTAAGAACTCTTTTTTTTTTTCTTGACATTGTACCTCTTAGCCAGACCAAATAAAATAACTAGTGCCAATTCTACTTATATATTGTTTCGTTCACATGGGATAGTTGAACTTGAAAAAAAATGCTTTTGTTTCACTGCACCTGACCTTTCTAGGGCAAGTAGATGCTACGTTGGCGCCTAGCTTAAAGACAAATTTATCTTTTGTACGCCTAAGGGCGATTTAGTCTTTTATTTTTATTATTATTAGGTATAAATAGGCTTGTTATGTCTAGGGTTTGGTTTATGCATGAGATTGGATTGTGAGTCTTTAAGTTTATAGTTTGGGAGAAATTTCCTACCTCTCAAATTGTCGGAATTGGGAGAGATCGCTTACCTCTCGAATTGTAGGTGTTTATCTTTCGTATTTTGTTCGGTTGTTTGGATTATTGAAAAAAATATTTGTCTTTGTCCTATTTCTATGGAAAAGCATGCTGATCTTGAGGCCAAATCATATCAAATTGGTATCAGAGCATGATTTTGGGGGTGTCGCCACGGAATTTCTGCAGGTGTGTGACATAATCGACTTTAGAAATAGCAGAGAAGCGTCGAAGGGATCCCTCCGTGACCGAACCCCGCCATACAATCTCTAGCAGGTAGGCTGACACAAGGTTGCAATGTGCTAGGAAGGCTTCGACGTGAAGGATCGCTGCTTGCCGAGATTCAAAACTCCTGACCGAAACCCTGCGAGATAATCGTGCTCAGAGCTTGCTGGGAAGGAGACAACGACATCGCAACTTGTTTTGAAAGAGACGACGTGAAGTGATCGTGACTACGGGAATGTAGCGGAAGTGTGGTGGTATATCACAATACATTCGTGATTAGAGCCACTGAGAAGTCGCGCTGTATCACAACAAACAGAGACCAAAGCTCTCATCTTTTGAAAGAGGCAGATAGGAAACATTAGTAGGATCGCAATGTAAAGTGGTCCAAGACCCCACGAACAGGAAGCGCTAGGGATCACGACAAACAGAGACCCGCAAGTCTTAATCGCGACTTGATCCGTGTGAGTTGAGCCAGCTGGGGAGCCGATGAGGTTGCGATTTACGTTTCAGTGATAGCTTGATCTTGCTGCGAACTGACCAGTGGGATTGCAACGTGCCTTGTGCAGTGTAGTCATGATTCTTGTAAACTGGTAAGCAACGATAGGATTGCTGCTCGCTAAGTATAGAGTGATGACACTCGTCATTGAACCTCTATAGAGGATTGATTTTCTTCCATAGAGAACCGAATGGAGAACTGATTCGAGAGCATGGTGGAAATTTGAGAGATGATAAAGTAGCTTATTGAGATGCAATCCAAGACCCCACCAATAGTTTAATTTGTAAATTCTACCCCAGGGTTGACCAGAGATTCATTGGTTAAGTCGAAAGGAAAAGAGATCCAACATGAGGAAAATGAGGAGGAAAATATTCACCATCACGAACCCCTCTCAGGAGCTCTATTGATGGTGGATTAGAGATTTCCGATGGAGATAGTTAGGCCGAAATACAGAGAAGAGATTATGCAAGAAGTATAGAGGAACGCGAAGAAGAAAGAATAGAAGCATGTAGGGGATATGACTACGATCGAAGGAGGAAGTTTTACCCTCAATACATGGGGGAAAATAACAAAGGAAGAGGAAGTTGGGGTGGAAGTGTTAGAGTTAGGAAGTTGAAGATGTCGAGCTTTGAGGGAGAAGACAAACATGAGTGGGTGTATCAAGTGGAGTGATACTTCGCTGTGAATGGGCTAGATGTGGAGAAAAAACTCATGATGTCCGGGTTATGTTTGGAATGGAAAGTTCTTGCCTGGTTTCAGTGGAGGAGGGGGAGGAATTCAAGGATTGTTTGTTGGAATGTATCCGAGCAATTCTATGCCTTGGCTCAGGAGGGGATTGTCATGGAATACAGAGAGATTTGAGCTACTATCAGGACGGGTGGGGAATTTTTGAAGCAGGATTAAAGGGAAATTTCATGAAGGACTTAAAGCCTAACATATGAGCATCACTCTGACTACTGAAACCGTTGCGATTGAGGGAGAGGATGGAGCTAGCTCAGATGGTATAAGACATGAATCAGATGAGGAAGGCCAGTAGGAGCGACACAGATGGAATGTCATTCCAAACTGCTACAATCACTACAATGCCAAAAGCTCAAACAGTGGAAGTTCATAGGGAGGTTGCACGGGACATGAATAATATCACGAACTGGAACAACACTCAAGCGCCTTATAGAAACAGGAATTTGGGAGAAGCGAGCCAAGGGGTTATGTTTCCAATGTGTTGAGTAGTTTATCCCATGACACCATTGTAAGGATAAAAAATTACAAGTTCTCGTAGTGCATGACGAGGAGTTCGAGAATGAAGAAATAGAGACGGTTGTGCGTTAGGAGGGGGAACACTCTTACTTTTTTCCACCTTGAGGACAAGGTATCTTTTGGAGGGTGGAGAGTAATGTTACGTTGGCGCTTACCCTAAGGGCAAATTTGTCTTTTGTACGCCTAAGTACAATTTAGTTTTTAATTTTTATTATGGTTGGGTATAAATAGGCTTGTTTTGTCTAGGGTTAGGTTTATGCATGAGATTGGATTGAGAATCTTAGATTTAGGGTTTGAGAGAAACTTCCTACCTTTAGAATTGTAGGAATTGGGAGAGATCATCTACCTCTCTAATTTTAGGAACTTATCTTAGTATTTTGTTGAGTTGTTTGGATTATTGAAGAGAATATTTCTGTTTGCCCTATTTTCTGTAGAAAAACATGCCGATCTTGATGTCGAATTGCATCAGTAGATAAACCAACTTTTATAGAAATTTGCTTCTCTTTTTTCAAGAGGTGAAGGCTCTGCCACTAAAGAAGGCTGTGGCATACCATTACTTAAGACCTACTTTTTACTAAATTAGATTTTATAAACATTCTTCATTGGAGTCAATGGAGTTTGAGCACCCATTGGTTGATCTGGTTGAGCTGGAGTAATTTAGGTGAGTGGTTTTCTGGGTTGCTCATCATTGATTTTAGTGTAGAAGAAAGATGACACATGTTGGGTGGATCCACTACTGTGCACTCAACATGATCATTTTCCAGCGTTTCTCTCCTTTGATCAGGATATAAGAGCTAATAGATGAGCTACACCCATTCACTTAGCTATAATCATTCGAATGAAGACTGATACCATTTGTATGTTGCAATGTTTATGTAACATTCATATCAACGATGGATGAGGCATTTCATCCTTTTTCTGTTGGAATTTGAACCTAAGACCTCCGCTTTAGAAGTTACAGGCAATACTACTCAAACAAGTGATTGGTAATGAGGTATTTTGTCCTTTGATATATTTGAATATATTTATTTTGGACAACATCTTGGCGCTCAAAAATAGTTGGGATGAACATCTATAGTACCTAGGTTAGCTTTTGAGATTCTTGGGAGATGCTTGACTCTTATTCTTTAAAGTGCAAGTTAGGCAGTTTCAAACAAACTTAGCCTCAGCTTCATTATGTGCAAAAATGAACTATACATTAAACACTCTCCCTATTGTATGAAGTTTCATCACTGTTTACTATTACACGTGAAAGTTCATACAACACTTTTTAAAGTATTGGAAGCCCCTTTCATTAGGGTGATAAAAAGGAAAGTACCTTTTAGTTGCTCAAGTAGATTGTTAAAGTACAGTGACTCCCTTTCAAGTTTGATGCAGTTGTTCGAGGTGGAGACTGCACATCCAACTATCTCATCAGTGTTGTTGACAACCAAGATGGTTGGCATGTGCCTTATCATCTGGAGATACTACAGGTGTCTGTAAGAATTACCCAACTTTTGATGAGGAATTCTTTGTCTTACATTTGGAAATAAAATATTGGATTCGCTGCCTATTATGGAAGGAGAATACTCTACATATGTATAACTTGTTAATGTAGTGCCTTTAGATGCAACCCAAGGTTTATCAAGCTCGACACATGTAGTGCATGATTTATCTTCAATAATTAAATATGTTGCTTCCTTGGTTGTGAGAATGCTTGTTTTATTAATGCAGAATGAGGAGTACACTGCATTGTATGCAACAAATCTGGACTTCTAAGAGACCTGGATGGCTTGCAAAAAGGTTGGACGGTAGGAAGAGGGCCATGACAACCCTTGGATATGCCTAAACGGGCTCGATAAATTCTTCGTCATATTGAACAACCATGTTGTACCCTCAACTAGCGAATAAAAGGCTGCATTTAGGCTTACCGGCAATGTTACATTTGTTAGTAAGGACTTCTATAACATCGAAATCATGCAAAAGCACCAATCATATTACATAGATGTGAGACACATACTTTTTGAGAGTAGTAGGACATTTTAAAGTGGTGAAAACCCCTCCAAAATTTGAAGCAGTCCTACAAGCTAAAGATGCCTATGGATGTGCGGCAATTCAATAAGGGATTTATGATATGCCTTGGCACCAAAATCAGCAAACCAACCACGACCAAATGACAATAAATAGGTGAAAGAAACACAAACAAGGTTGCTCTTACAAAAATCAAAGGAAAACAAGGAAGATACAAGGTTGATCTACTTTCGAGATGTAGATCGACTCTCCCACGCCTTAGACATCGCTAGAAACATCACAAGAGAAAAGAAAACAGCAACCAAACGAAAAAGTGCATAAAAAAAACAACAAACCCTAGGTTCCTCCCTTAATAGAATCCTCCCAAAATATTTGAAAACTTTCGTTACAAACTTTCCCTCTAAACTCCTTTAATTTATGCTCCTTACATAGGTATATATGGCCCTAGTGGCATTTCCTTTCCCTCTTCTGCGGCTTCTACTGCCCTTCTTTCCGTCGCCAAGACTGGCCCGCCTGTGGGCTGGTTTCGCTGCTTCCAGCTGGTCCAAGGTGGACTAGCGCGTGTATTTGCTGAGACAGTGTAACATTACTCCCCTCCCAAAAATGTACCTTGTCTTCAAGGTGGAAGGATGTAAACTGCTTGTAAATCACCTCGTAAGTCTCCCATGTTGCCTTATAGTTTGGTAGCCCCTTCCTTTGACCAATAGCTCCTTTGCTCCCCCTACTTCTCAATGCACTCCTTCGATCTCTAACGGTTCGAAATTCACCTCCAAGTCTTCTATTAGCGTCGGCGATAGCGCAGGCGAGGGTGTATGATCTCCAATCGCACATCTCAGCTATGATACATGGAAAACCGGGTGTAGTGGGATGACGGTGGTAACCTCAAACGGTAGGCCACTACCCGATGAGTGTCATCACCTCATAAGGCCCAAAGTATCTCGGTGAAAGCCTCTTGCTCCTCCTGGCCAATGTATTGTCTCGGTGGTCTCAGTTTCTGGTTCGAATTGCACCTCTTTTGTGTCCATCTGCTTTTCTCTTCATGATTTGTTGAGCCTTCAGAATATGCTCTTTAAGCTCTGCTAGTATCTTGTCCCTGTCTCCAAGTACTGATCAACACTGATACCAGTGTAGTGCTTTGCTCATAATGTATCAAGTGAGGCGGACCTTGCTCATACAATATCTTGGAAGGGGTTGTTTGTGCTGCGATGTAGTACGAAATATTATACCAATATTTGTCCAATGCAATCCACTTAGCCCATAACTTCGGTGTATCAGATACAAAACAACACAAGTGTGTTTCCACATTCATGTTGACCACCTCTGTTTGTCCATCGGTCTGGGGTGATATGCGGTGCTTCTTTTTAAGGACTTTACCTTGTAACCTAAATAGCTTTCTAGAAGTGGTTTAGGAACACCTTATCCTTATCCAATACAATCAATTTCGACACCCTGTGCAAACGAAACTCTTCCCCATAAACACCATCGCGACTGAGATCATAGTGTAGGGATGTCGTAAGGGCATGAAATGTGCATACTTGAGCTATCCACGACCACCATAATCACTGTGAACCTTTGTGACCAGGCAACCCTTCGATAAAATCCATCGTCACTCAAATCTTCTTCGGTAATGCTAATGGTTGTAGTAACCCTCTTGGTACCGTGATCAAGTACTTGTGTTGTTGGCACACAACACATTTTGTCACTATGTTCTCCGCATCTCTACGCATCCTNGAGATCACAGTGTAGGGATGTCGTAAGGGCATGAAATGTGCATACTTGAGCTATCCACGACCACCATAATCATTGTGAACCTTTGTGACCATGGCAACCCTTCGATAAAATCCATCGTCACTCAAATCTTCTTCGATAATGCTAATGGTTGTAGTAACCCTCTTGGTACCATGGTCAAGTACTTGTGTTGTTGGCACACAACACATTTTGTCACTATGTTCTCCACGTCTCTACGCATCCTCACCCAATAAAGCTCTGCCGCCAAACTACTGTAGGTCTTCTACACCGCTGAGTGTCCCCCAATCACACTGCCATGAAACTCTTGTAATAATCTGGGAATATAATTCAACGACTTGGGTAGCACGACCACCTCTGGTGGAGCAGCTACTGTCCTCTCAATGCATATCCAGGATGATTGTTCAGATCCTGTAGTAATTTGACTCTTATCTTTCTCAGCTCCCCATCCCTTTCGCTTTTCTGTCTCAAGGCTTTCCAATCAATGACCAAAGATACTGATAGAGCCGTCAATTGTGGTTCCTCTATCTTTCTCGATAGTGCGTCGGCTGCCTTGTTCTCCAATCTTGATCAGAACTGAATATGGAAATCATACTCCAAAAGATTGGATAGCCTTCTCTGATTTTCCTCAGTCACCATTCGCCGCTCCAAAAGATACTTTAAACCAGACTATTTTGTCCCGACCAAAAAAAATGTCGTCCCAACAGATAAGGCCGCCACTTCTGAATGACCAAGACAATGACCCTCAATTTCTGTTGAAATACTGACTTTAGCCTCGCTCTGGTCGTAAGAATCTGGCTGAAGTAGGCAATTGACCTCTTATCCTACATGAGCACTGTTCCTAATTCGTATCCCGACGTATCCGTCTCCACCAGAAATGGTATACTAAAATCTGGAAGTGTTAATACAAGTACGCTAGTCATGGTCCTCTTCAGATGTTCAATTGTCCGTGTTGTTGCTTCCCCCCAATTGAAATGTTCTTTCTTCAACTGCTCCGTCAATGTGATGCTATCGGGCTATATCCTTTCATGAACTTCTGGTAGTAGTCAGTGAGTCCCAAGAATCCTCTCAACTCTTTCAAATTCCTTATTAAGGGTCAATCAACCATAACCTCAATCTTGGACTGATCCACTGCTTGCTTCGTTCTGGTCACAAGTCCTAGATACTCTACCTGTAACTGTGCAAAATAACATTTTTTCAAGTTAGCTTACAATTTGTGCTCCCTCAACGTCTCCAGGACTATCCTTAGGTGCCCCAGACGCTTTGCTTCTATATGATTGTAGATAAGAATATCATCAAAGAAAATCAGAACAAATTTCGGGAGATTAGGTTGAAAGACCCTATTCATCCTGATTTGGTGGTACCTTAAGATTATCATTTCCTTGTTCAAATTCCAGTAGTTCACGCAGATCTTCAACTACCATCTTTTTTCTTCATCAACAGGACGAGACTGGAAAAAGAACTCACACTAGGCCTGACAATCTTATTCTCATGCATCTCTCATATCAGTTTATTTATCTCATCCTTTGAATCTGGGAATGCCTATATGGTCTGACGTTGATAGGAGAATTACCCTTCTTCAATGTAATAACGTGCTCATTCTCCCTCCAAGGAGGTAACCTGCTTGGCTGTTGGAAAAGACCAGTAAACTGTTGTAGGAGCTGCTACACCCTTTTCGGAATGTTTGCCAACTCTGAATCTTGAACCTCAATGCTCTACAAGTCCACCAAGTAATCCTGTCCCCGAATCGACTTGACTATGGTTTTGAGTGACACCATGGTTTTGCATAAGCTAGCATCTTCTCTCAGCATCACCTTCCTACCCTCCACTTGGAATTCCATCATTAAAGACTTCCAATCCATCTTCATCTCTCCCAATATTCGCAGTCACTTCATCCCCAAAATTATATATGTGCTGCCCAAATCTAATGAAAATCTTCTACCACTTATAAGCCATGTAGTGTTAGAACCAGCCCCTTGTAAATTCTCCAACTTTTTCCACCTTCCCTGTCCCCATCATTACGCCGAAGCTCCCTGTAGTCACCAGCTTCAACCTTAGCTTCTTCATCACCTGATTTTAGATAAAGTTATGTGTGGTCTCGCCATCCACTAAAATCACCACTGGTTGTTCCCCGATCCATCCTCTCACCTTCATGGTGTGATTTGAGGTAAATCCCACCACCCACCACCGAATTGAATGACACCTTCACCACATCCAAATGCAGGTGCTCCTCCTCCGCTGCTTTCTCTTCTGATTTCTCACTCTCTGTATCCTTCTCTTGAACTAAAACATCCTAAAAGGCGCGTTCTTTGCAACGGTGTCTTGGGGCGTATTTCTCATCATAGCGGTAACACAATCCCTTAGTTCTTTTGTTATGCACTTCTACATCTGTGAGACGCTTGAAATTATCCTCAAGTCAGCATCCTGTACTCTTCTCCTTCGACATCTCTTTCTGAAATGACACTGTGGTCCTTGTAGTGGTTGTCATGGTGCTCTTGTAGAATCCCTTGGTGTTGTTGCCTATGCCAGATTTTTTTTATCTATTTCTTATCCTCCACCATCTGGGCGAGCTTCATCATTTTTCTCAATTCGCGCGGTCTCAAGGGACGGATGACCGCTCTTATAGTGGGCTTTTGGCCTTTCAAGGACTTCCCTTATAGTCCAACTGCAGAAATCCCCCTCAACCTCCCTAATAAAAACTCGAACATCTCTCGGTATTCCATAACTGTCCTCTACTGAGTCTTAGCATAGAATTGCCCGTGTCTCTTTCCCGAATGACTTTAAAATGCTCCAACAAGCAATCTTTAAACTCCTCCCATTAGTGCATCGGATACATTGCCTCCATTCACTGGAACCACGCTAAAGTCTTCCCCTCCAAGCATAATCACGCTGCCATGAGCTTCTCTTCCTCAGTTAACTCATTGATTCCAAAGTATCTCTCTACTCGATACACCCATCCATGTGCATCCTCCACGTCAAAGATCGACATCTTCAATCTTCTAAACCTTACATTTCCACCCCAACTTCTTCTCTCTCTAGAATTTCCCCTTATGTATCTAGGTTGAAACTCCCTCATGCAGTCATAGGCATATCTCACTTTTGCTTCCCTCCTTCCTTCATCATACTCTTCCATGCCTCGTCCACTATCTCCTCCAATTTTCAGCCCAACCCCCTCCATCGGAAGCCTCCACTCCCCCCTCTTGGAATCCTAGGGGGACACTCTTGTAGGCAGATGATGTCTTCTTTGTGGTCTTCTCGCTCAATCTCCTTCTCTTTTGACCTGGTCAAGGATTCCCCTATTAACCCTTGGTTAGGGTTTGCAACTGGAGCGTTCGGCACAGTCTTGGATTGCATCTCCAAGCGCTTTTTCATTATCTCTCGCATGTCTTTTATGCCTTCAAATCCATCATTTATTCGACTTCACTAGAAGAAAGTTTGTTCTTCATGGTAGCAAACATTTCTTTCATTCCCGATCGGATTTGCTCTACCTCTACTTCTAGCACATCAACTTTCTTTGTTGACATCCCACCTGAATCTATGCTTTGATATCAATTTGATACATCTCGGCACTAAAATCAACGAACCAACCACGATAAAGTGGCAATAAATAGGTGAAAGAAACACAAACAAGGGCTGCTCTTACAAAAATCAAAGGAAAACAAGCAAGATACAAGATTGATCTACTTTCGAGAGGTAGATCGGTTCTCCCACATTCTATGCTAGGAACACCACAAAAGAAAAGAAAACAACAGCCAAATAAAAAAATGCACAAGAAAACAACAAACCTAGCTTCTTTTCTTAATAGAATCCTCCCAAAGCATTTGGAAACTTCCCTTACAAACTTTCCCTCCATACTCTTTTAATTTCTCCTCCATGCATAGGTGATTATGACCCTAGTGGACCCAGCCCTTTCCTTTCCCTCTTCATCGGCTCCCACTGTCAGCTCCCCTTCTTCCCATTCCCATTCCCATGATTGGCCCGCCTGTGGGCCGGTTCTGCTGCTTCCAGCCGGTCCACCCTGTATTTTCTGAGACATTTATTGCTTTGCTGCTCATCAAATACTTCCAAAATTATTTCAGAAAAAGGATGGTTGTTTTCTTTGCAATTTTTGGAAAGCCTCGTGGGACTTAACGGACAGCGGGCTAAAGCAAAACACGATCTTTCGTCCAGGGATTAATGTGTTGATGGTAGTGGTGAACCGAACGGTGGTATGAATTGATGAGGACATGCGAGGATTTGTAAATAAAATCTTCCTTTTATGTAAGTATGGATCGATAAAAAACTCTCCTTTTGAGATATACCTGGGCTATCTATTTGATCTTTTAAAATCATGATTGAAATCATTTATTTCACTGGTTTTAAAGGAATGAGAAAGCAGAGAATTTTAATCTTACACATTAAAGTCATAACATCAAATCCTAGATGGGAACATTATGCTCATTCTCCTCTATATCCTGTTGTTCCATCTTACTTCAAAAATTGATGCCTTGCGTTTTTTATTAACATTGGCTTTCCCAATCACTCCCGTTAGAGAAGAAAGAATTGTAAGTTAAGGATTAGAGCTATAAAGCAAAGAAAATGAATTAATTTAGTGATACTGCTCATCTTCGATTAAAATTTAGACGTGATTAACATTGTGAAAATGCTGCCTTTGCTCCGAATCTCTTTTAATTTATCATATAGAATTACCATCAGATCTTGGAATCTTTTTCCGCCGTTGCCGATCTGTCCACTTATTATCTGATTAAATGTTTATTGCCTCTACTCCTAAATTAAAACTTTTTTTTTTTTTGGTTTTCTCCCCATTTCTTTCTGTCAATTTATCTAATTTATGAGGATCTAAATAACCTTTGGTTGTTGTTTAACTTGTCCTTCACTGTTGCTTCCAGAACATGTTAATAATACTTTTGAACATTTACATGCACACCGCCCAATTCCTATACATTTACATATCTAACACTGAAGCTTTACTTTTTGCATTTATACCACCCAAATCATTAATATGACATAAAAATACAACTTTTTTAAGTTTTCAAAAGCAAGATACACCTTTGCATGCATATTTAGGGTGGCATATATACGTAAAAATTTTAGTGTAGGTGTTACACATGCGAATACATAAAATTAAGTGGTATGTGTGTGGATCTTCCTAATATCTTTTGCTTGTGTAGCTAACTCTTTTTCTGTTATTTAGGAATATTTTCTCAGAAGATGGTACAGGCCCACCAAATGACGCAGCTACAACTGCTGTCCAGGCATGTCCCTTTAATAACTGATGTCATATATGTATATATATATATAATTTTCTAGCTGTTAGCTTCCTTCTTTTAACTTTTTAGGCATTGTCAAGATACACACGCAGGGAGGCTACCTGCCTATCATTGACAGGTATGATATACTGTTTCAGCGTTTATAATCTTCTTGTTCTGTCTCAAAATCTATGTTTTTTTCTTTTTTGAGCAATTACATACGTAGCCCTCAAAGCATTGCTATTTACAAATTTACCATAAAACCCCAGTCCACAATTTCCATTTCTTCGTCAATTTGTAAATGGCTTGATCGTGACACGCATAAATGCATCGGTTTGATAGTTTGAAAAATTATCTCTGCACTACTTTTATAAATTGCAATGTTAAGTGCTTATGTAATTATCCTTTTTCTTTTTCCTTAGATGATGGGAAAAGATAATTCAAAATAAAGGACTAAATAATTAACATTTGTTTGCTTTCATTCCGGGGGGCTGAATACTATAAGAATGAATGTAGGAGAAATCTGAAATTTTGCCCTAAATACTATAGTAATGACGACGACGACGACGATGACGACGACTAGTCTTTCGGTTTAATTAACCATCTTATTACCTCTTAAAATATAATCTTCTTATCATATGCAGACAAGGAGGCTATATTCTCTGGCAACTTTTTGTTTACATCCTTGGAATTGCAACGCAAGCAGCATAATTGAGGTCTATAAAACAATGTAAATATCATTTTCTTTAATAAAAGAAAACTTTGCCTGCAAGCTAGAGATGTTGATTATTTCTGATATTTTTATATTTGATAGCCTTGTCGTTGCAGGATTCTTTTTAAAATAGGGGCACATGATTGGAATTTTATTATTATTATTATTATTGAAATATTATTAGCTATTTTTGCTTCCTTTTCTGAAGAGACGAAGGACATTTCTGTAATGTGGTTCTTGTGTTGTATTAATTACTTGGCTTCATGTTTCTTCATGTGCATTATTGGTGCATTATTAAGATTTAATGTGTACTTTCATGCAATTCGTTTTAGTATGCTTTAGTGGATATGCTTTGGATATAGGCATATAGCTGTGATGGTGGCACATGAAATTTTAATGATATGTATGCTGCTTATTGTGTATGAATATTTTAGGAAGATTTATATACATGCCATATCTTACACTTCAATTTTGTTACATAACAAGCAAACAATTAAAAACTGTGATTTATGTGGTTTGGCGCAAATCAGTTTGTATGAGAAAGAGCGAAAAATGGTCAAAATAGGGTAACAATTCCTTGCATAAAAATCAGCCCTAATTCCTAGAAATAAGAGCATAATGGAATATAAATTAAATTTTTTTTAATAAATAAAATATTATGTAATTTGATTTCTCTAATTAGGTCATCTAATGGCAAGCTTCTTATTATAGAAAAGACAGTCTAATTAGATCTTCTCTAATTAAGTTATATAATATCAGTTTTTTTAATGTACAGACGTCTTAATATATAATCATTAGATTTAGTATTTTTTATAATAATTTACACATTGTCTCTTACTTTCAAGTAAATGAGAGATGACCAAAATGAGCTCCAAGATCAAAACAGGTACACCATGATGGTTTCCTATATATTTATCTCTCGAAGGAATTAAACACCACAGTTTTTTAAGATACTCGAATAGACAATCAATCATGAGCTCGAATGTTCAAAAAAATTCCATAGTAAGTGAACTTCTTGCTAGTATCATATTTTGTGAGCATGTCCGTTGGATTGTTTTTGTATATATCTTCTTCAAGTTGTCATGAATAAAGTCCTAAATAGTGGCACCCGTCATCAATGTGCTTGATATGGCCATGATCAAGTGAATTTGTGGTCAAGAATATCACACTTTGATTATCATAGGACACAGCCAAAGATTCTTGATAAATTCCCAAGTCATCTAATAGGTTTGGTATGTATGTGTGTGTGTGTGACCGTAACTGGCAAGTATTAAACCTCAGCAAGAGACAAAGCAATAGAAGATTGAAGAGTTGATCTCTATAATATGGCCAACCATCACTCCCCATCACTGTTTTAAGTTCAATTCTAAGAATAAATATTTTGACCCTCTTTATACAATCAACTATAACNAGTCCAACTGCAGAAATCCCCCTCAACCTCCCTAATAAAAACTCGAACATCTCTCGGTATTCCATAACTGTCATCTCCTGAGTCTTAGCATAGAATTGCCCGTGTCTCTTTCCCGAATGACTTGAAAATGCTCCAACAAGCAATCTTTAAACTCCTCCCATTAGTGCATCAGATACATTGCATCCATTCACTGGAACCACGCTAAAGTCTTCCCCTCCAAACATAATCACGCTGCCATGAGCTTCTCTTCCTCAGTTAACTCATTGATTCCAAAGTATCTCTCCACTCGATACACCCATCCATGTGCATCCTCCACGTCAAAGATCGACATCTTCAATCTTCTAAACCTTATATTTCCACCCCAACTTCTTCTCTCTCTAGAATTCCACCCCCATATGTATCTAGGTTGAAACTCCCTCATGCAGTCATAGGCATATCCCACTTCTGCTTCCCTCCTTCCTCCATCATACTCTTCCATGCCTCTTCCACTATCTCCTCCAATTTTCAGCCCAACCCCCTCCATCGGAAGCCTCCACTCTCCCCTCTTGGAATCCTAGGGGGACACTCTTGTAGGCAGATGATGTCTTCTTTGTGGTCTTCTCGCTCAATCTCCTTCCCTTTTGACCTGGTCAAGGATTCCCCTATTAACCATTGGTTAGGGTTTGCAACTGGAGCGGTCGGCACAGTCTTGGATTGCATCTCCAAGCACTTTTTCATTATCTCTCACATGTCTTTTATGCCTTCAAATCCATCATTTATTCGACTTCACTAGAAGAAAGTTTGTTCTCCATGATAGCAAACATTTCTTTCATTCCCGATCGGATTTGCTCTACCTCTACTTCTAGCACATCAACCTTCTTTGTTGACATCCCACCTGAATCTATGCTTTGATATCAATTTGATACATCTCCGCACTAAAATCAGCGAACCAACCACGATAAAGTGGCAATAAATAGGTGAAAGAAACACAAACAAGGGCTGCTCTAACAAAAATCAAAGGAAAACAAACAAGATACAAGATCTACTTTCGAGAGGTAGATCGGTTCTCCCACATTCTATGCTAGGAACACCACAAAAGAAAAGAAAACAACAGCCAAATAAAAAAATGCATAAGAAAACAACAAACCTAGGTTCTTTTCTTAATAGAATCCTCCCAAAGCATTTGGAAACTTCCCGTACAAACTTTCCCTCCATACTCTTTTAATTTCTCCTTATTGCATAGGTGATTATGACCCTAATGGACCCAGCCCTTTCCTTTCCCTCTTCATCGGCTCCCACTGTCAGCTCCCCTTCTTCCCATTCCCATTGCCATGATTGGCCCGCCTGTGGGCCGGTTCTGCTGCTTCCAGCCGGTCCACCCTGTATTTTTTGAGACATTTATTGCTTTGCTGCTCATCAAATACTTCCAAAATTATTTCAGAAAAGGATGGTTGTTTTCTTTGCAATTTCTGGAAAGCCTCGTGGGACTTAATGGACAGCGGGCTAAAGCAAAACACGATCTTTTGTCCAGGGATTAATGTGTTGATGGTAGTGGTGAACCGAACGGTGGTATGAATTGATGAGGACATGCGAGGATTTGTAAATAAAATCTTCCTTTTATGTAAATATGGATCGATAAAAAACTCTCCTTTTGAGATATACCTAGGCTATCTATTTGATCTTTTAAAATCATGATTGAAATCATTTATTTCACTGGTTTTAAAGGAATGAGAAAGCAGAGAATTTTAATCTTACACATTAAAGTCATAACATCAACTCCTAGATCGGAACATCGTGCTCATTCTCCTTCTATATCCTGTTGTTCTATCGTACTTTAAAAATTGATGCCTTGCGTTTTTTATTAACATTGGCTTTCCCAATCACTCGCGTTAGAGAAGAAAGAATTGTAAGTTAAGGATAAGAGCTATAAAATTTAGACGTGATTAACGTTGTGAAAATGCTGCCTTTGCTCCGAATCTCTTTTAGTTTATCATATAGAATTACCATCAGATCTTGGAATCTTTTTTCCGCGGTTGCTGATCTAATTTGTCCACTTATTATCTGATTAATTTTTATTGCCTTTACTCCTAAATTAAAACTTTTTTTTTTTTTGGTTTTCTCCCCATTTCTTTCTGTCAATTTATCTAATTTATGAGGACCTAAATAACCTTTGGTTGTTGTTTAACTTGTCCTTCACTGTTGCTTCCAGAACATGTTAATGATACGTTTGAACATTTACATGCCCACCACCCAATTCCTATATATTTACATATCTAACACTTAACGTTTTACTTTTTGAACATTTACATGCCCACCACCCAATAAAAATTGAAGTGTAGGTGTTGCATATGTGAATACATAAAATCAAGTGATATGTATGTGGATCGTCCTAGTATCTTTTGCTTGTGTAGCTAACTCTTTTTCTGTTATTTAGGAATATATTCTCAGAAGATGGTACAGGCCCACCAAATGACGCAGCTACAACTGCTGTCCAGGCATGTCCCTTTAATAACTGATGTCATATATGTATATATANGTCCACCCTGTATTTTCTGAGACATTTATTGCTTTGCTGCTCATCAAATACTTCCAAAATTATTTCAGAAAAAGGATGGTTGTTTTCTTTGCAATTTTTGGAAAGCCTCGTGGGACTTAACGGACAGCGGGCTAAAGCAAAACACGATCTTTCGTCCAGGGATTAATGTGTTGATGGTAGTGGTGAACCGAACGGTGGTATGAATTGATGAGGACATGCGAGGATTTGTAAATAAAATCTTCCTTTTATGTAAGTATGGATCGATAAAAAACTCTCCTTTTGAGATATACCTGGGCTATCTATTTGATCTTTTAAAATCATGATTGAAATCATTTATTTCACTGGTTTTAAAGGAATGAGAAAGCAGAGAATTTTAATCTTACACATTAAAGTCATAACATCAAATCCTAGATGGGAACATTATGCTCATTCTCCTCTATATCCTGTTGTTCCATCTTACTTCAAAAATTGATGCCTTGCGTTTTTTATTAACATTGGCTTTCCCAATCACTCCCGTTAGAGAAGAAAGAATTGTAAGTTAAGGATTAGAGCTATAAAGCAAAGAAAATGAATTAATTTAGTGATACTGCTCATCTTCGATTAAAATTTAGACGTGATTAACATTGTGAAAATGCTGCCTTTGCTCCGAATCTCTTTTAATTTATCATATAGAATTACCATCAGATCTTGGAATCTTTTTCCGCCGTTGCCGATCTGTCCACTTATTATCTGATTAAATGTTTATTGCCTCTACTCCTAAATTAAAACTTTTTTTTTTTTTGGTTTTCTCCCCATTTCTTTCTGTCAATTTATCTAATTTATGAGGATCTAAATAACCTTTGGTTGTTGTTTAACTTGTCCTTCACTGTTGCTTCCAGAACATGTTAATAATACTTTTGAACATTTACATGCACACCGCCCAATTCCTATACATTTACATATCTAACACTGAAGCTTTACTTTTTGCATTTATACCACCCAAATCATTAATATGACATAAAAATACAACTTTTTTAAGTTTTCAAAAGCAAGATACACCTTTGCATGCATATTTAGGGTGGCATATATACGTAAAAATTTTAGTGTAGGTGTTACACATGCGAATACATAAAATTAAGTGGTATGTGTGTGGATCTTCCTAATATCTTTTGCTTGTGTAGCTAACTCTTTTTCTGTTATTTAGGAATATTTTCTCAGAAGATGGTACAGGCCCACCAAATGACGCAGCTACAACTGCTGTCCAGGCATGTCCCTTTAATAACTGATGTCATATATGTATATATATATATATAATTTTCTACCTGTTAGCTTCCTTCTTTTAACTTTTTAGGCAATGTCAAGATACACACGCAGGGAGGCTACCTGCCTATCATTGACAGGTATGATATACTGTTTCAGCGTTTATAATCTTCTTGTTCTGTCTCAAAATCTATGTTTTTTTCTTTTTTGAGCAATTACATACGTAGCCCTCAAAGCATTGCTATTTACAAATTTACCATAAAACCCCAGTCCACAATTTCCATTTCTTCGTCAATTTGTAAATGGCTTGATCGTGACACGCATAAATGCATCGGTTTGATAGTTTGAAAAATTATCTCTGCACTACTTTTATAAATTGCAATGTTAAGTGCTTATGTAATTATCCTTTTTCTTTTTCCTTAGATGATGGGAAAAGATAATTCAAAATAAAGGACTAAATAATTAACATTTGTTTGCTTTCATTCCGGGGGGCTGAATACTATAAGAATGAATGTAGGAGAAATCTGAAATTTTGCCCTAAATACTATAGTAATGACGACGACGACGATGACGACGACTAGTCTTTTGGTTTAATTAACCATCTTATNAAACCCCAGTCCACAATTTCCATTTCTTCGTCAATTTGTAAATGGCTTGATCGTGACACGCATAAATGCATCAGTTTGATAATTTGAAAGATTATCTCTGCGCTACTTTTATAAATTGCAATGTTAAGTGCTTATGTAATTATCCTTTTTCTTTTTCCTTAGATGATGGGAAAAGATAATTCAAAATAAAGGACTAAATAATTAACATTTGTTTGCTTTCATTCCGGGGGGCTGAATACTATAAGAATGAATGTAGGAGAAATCTGAAATTTTGCCCTAAATACTATAGTAATGACGACGACGACGACGATGACGACGACTAGTCTTTCGGTTTAATTAACCATCTTATTACCTCTTAAACTATAATCTTCTTATCATATGCAGACAAGGAGGCTATATTCTCTGGCAACTTCTTGTTTACATCCTTGGAATTGCAACGCAAGCAACATAATTGAGGTCTATAAAACAATGTAAATATCATTTTCTTTAATAAAAGAAAACTTTGCCTGCAAGCTAGAGATGTTGATTATTTCTGATATTTTATATTTGATAGCCTTGTCGTTGCAGGATTCTTTTTAAAATAGGGGCACATGATTGGAGTATTATTATTATTATTGAAGTATTATTAGCTATTTTTGCTTCCTGTGCTGAAGAGACAAAGGACATTTCTGTAATGTGGTTCTTGTGTTGTATTAATTACTTGGCTTCATGTTTCTTCATGTGCATTATTGGTGCATTATTAAGATATAATGTGTACTTTGATGCAATTCGTTTTAATATGCTTTAGTGGATAGGCTTTGGATATAGGCATATAGCTGTGATGGTGGCACATGAAATTTTAATGATATGTATGCTGCTTATTGTGTATGAATATTTTAGGAAGATTTATATACATGCCATATCTTACACTTCAATTTTGTTACATAACAAGCAAACAATTAAAAACCGTGATTTATGTGGTTTGGCACAAATCAGTTTGTTTGAGAAAGAAGGAAAAATGGTCGAAATAGGGTAACAATTCCTTGCATAAAAATCAGCTCTAATTCCTAGAAATAAGAGCATAATGGAATATAAATTAAAATTTTTATTAATATATAAAATATTATGTAATTTGATTTCTCTAATTAGGTCATCTAATAGCAAGTTTCTTATTATAGAAAAGATAGTCTAATTAGATCTTCTCTAATTAAGTTATATGATATCAGTTTTTTTAATGTACATAGGTCTTAATATCTAATCATTAGATTTAATATTTCTTATAATAATTTACACATTGTCTCTTACTTTCAAGTAAATGAGAGATGACCAAAATGAGCTCGAAGATCAAAACAGTTACAACATGATGGTTTCTTATATATTAATCTCTTGAAGGAATTAAATCCACAGTAAGTGAACTTCTTGCTAGTATCATATTTTGTGAGCATGTCCGTTGGATTGTTTTTGTATCTATGTTCTTCAAGTTGTCATGAATAAAGTCCTAAATAGTGGCACCAGTCATCAATGTGCTTGATACGGCCATGATCAAGTGAATTTGTGGTCAAGAATATCACACTTTGATTATCATAGGACACAGCCAAATATTCTTGATAAATTCTCAAGTCATCCAATAGGTATGTGTGTGTGTGTGTGTGTGTGTGTGTGTGTGTGTGTGTGTGTGATTTCTTCATGGCCTCCGTAACTGGCATGTATTAAACCTCAACAAGAGACAAAGCAATAGAAGATTGAAGAGTTGATCTCTATAATATGGCCAACCATCACTCCCCATCACTGTTTTAAGTTCAATTATAAGAATAAATATTTTGACCCTCTTTATACAATCAACTATAATATGGCTGACCATCACTTGCTATACATATATAATGTAATTTAATCAAGGCATTTTTTCTACAATATAAATAAAAAATTTGATCAACGTATTTTATAATTTATTATTCATCATTAGAAAAAATATATATATGTTTGATCGATAAGGCTTCTCCTTTTTTTATAAGCATTATATTGGCTCTCTGCCAATAATTTAATTTATATTTTTTATTCTTATTGTAGTTCAATCATCATTAACGAATTTGTACAACGATCTTAAGAGTGGGGGCTGACAAAAGAGTTCATCGTTGGCAAATAGCTTGTGTTTAGCTCGATAAGTACTTTGCGTTCTATTCGTCATCAAACAATNATGTAATTTAATCAAGGCATTTTTTCTACAATATAAATAAAAAATTTGATCAACGTATTTTATAATTTATTAGTCATCATTAGAAAAAAAAATATGTATGTTTGATCGATAAGGCTTCTCCTTTTTTTTATAAGCATTATATTGGCTCTCTGCCAATAATTTAATTTATATTTATTCTTATTGTAGTTCAATCATCATTAACGAATTTGTGCAATGTTCTTAAGAGTGGGGCTGACAAAAGAGTTCATCGTTCGCAAATAGCTCGTGTTCAGCTCGATAAGTACTTTGTGTTCTATTTGTCATTAAACAAGCAAACCAAACACAAATAATTTTTTTTTAGTTTGAATTATAAACGAACCGAACACGAACAAGAAGTTATTTAATCGTGTTAGGTTCATTTTAGTTTGAAATAAATAAAAAATAAAAAGTTAATATATAAAATTTTTTGATATATTAGATCAGAAAATTTCAAATAGAAAATTTATTAAATTATTATTAAAAAAAAGAATTTTAATTCTAAATTATCTTAAATTGATTTTCACTATTTTTTATAATTTTTTAATAAATAATTCAATTTATTATTTTTAAAATTTTTTAGCCAAACAAGAACTGAACACGAGCAATTCAACAATATGAACAATTTAAATTAAATTTAAATAAATTGAACCGAACACGAACACTCATTTCACGAACAATTTACAACACGAGCCTATTTCGAACAGATTTAATTTCAAATGAACTATACATGAACAGAGCTCACGTTTACTCATGTTCATGTTTGATTCGTTTACACCCTTAATTGATCGTCACACGGTTAAATTTCACAAAATATAACTACCATTTTTTGTGGTCCAATTTGTATACGTGTATAAAGATGTATTGGTACGGGACAGAACATAGAATTATGAACCCTGTATATTCTTACTTAACAAGAAAAGAGAAAGCAGAAGTAAAAAAAAAATTATGGAAGATTTACATACATACCACATAATTCCTATGTATTTACCTATCAAACACCTAAATTTCATTTCTTACATATATACCACGTTATATAATTATGAAAATATGTAATTCACTTTAAAAATTTAAAACAGTGTCATTTTTCAAGTGATGGAAAAGATTTAAGTGAAATGAATATAATAATAAAGTCCAGATATCTAAATACATAACATTTAGGTGGCATATATGCAAAAATTTCTAAACTGTACAAAAAAAGTTACAATTTGAGGTATTTATGCAAAGGATTATTCTACTAAGATTAGGAGACATGTACACATCTTGCTGAATATGGCAGCCAAAGGTAACAGTAGAGAAATCATGTACTCATCGCAAAGAACAAAGACTGAAACTGCAGATCTGCTAAAGACAAATCTGAGACTGTAACTGAGAGAAAGATGTGAGAATCTCTCCAAATCCAATCCACCTTCTCTACCTTTTTGCTTCTTCCTCAGTTCTGCCACAATGGAACAAAGTGGATTTATGGCTGGGAGAAGTTTGAACCATAGAATAAAAAATAATAGTCCAAATTTGTCTCACTAAGGCTAAAGTCTGTAATGTGCTGCCAAGAGCCTAAGCCATGGGGGTGGTCACATTCGGATCATCGTCGGAACGTGCAAGTAATGCAAGTGGACGTCAAAGAAAGCTAGCGCATTATATTAGCTCGAACAACAAGTTGTCTATTTTTTCTTGGGTCTTGTGGCAACATTTTCATCTTAAACTTTAGTTGATTGTTCAAGTTCAATGATGTTATACATTTGGATGTTTAATTTTATTCATGCTCCAAATATTGATCGAAGTTTGTTCCGACCTTGATCATAATACATATTGGCAATGCTTTAAGAGGATTTGATCATACTTCAAAATATGATTTGATCGATGTTCGAGTGTGATTAATCAATGCTTGAATTCTCTTCTCTTCAAAAAATTCTTCGTATGGCTGTTCAAGATAGTAGCAAAGTTCAAGTAAAATTTGAACTAGATAAAATCAATTTTGAATATGATTTAAAGACTAGAAGATATAGGCCACATGTAGAGTTGATCATGTGATGAAGAAAATAGTTAGACAACTTGAGACAAATGACGCCATTATATTGAATATTAAAGACACAATGTCATAACATCTAGCGTTGATGAATTTTTTTTCTTCCAAGTGTTTTAATTTAGTGCTAAAGATTGGTATAAATGTAAACTTTTTAATTAAATAAATTATTAAATGCATATGCTATTGCTTTGATTAAAATTATTTAAATCAAAATAATCTTTAGGAGCACATTTTATCCCGAGACATGCTTTGAATATATTTTGAATAATATTCAAATATAAATTGAACTTTTTGTGTGTGATTTCCAAAAGGAAATGGCCTGCAAATAAAAGCAAAGGCATTTTTATTACGATTTTATTTTAAAAAAAAATTATTTGACCTCTGCTTTGATGAGTTATATATATATATATTGAGAAATTTAGGACAAAGAAACATAAATCCGGAAGAAGAACACAAAGATTTAACGAGCTTCGGCAAAGATGTCTACGTCCTCAAGAGCAGAGCGACGACTTTCTTTCAATTCAGAAAAAGAGTACAGAATACCCATTAGGGTTACAATACACACACACACACACACACACATAGATATATATATATATATTAAAAGAGTATCTCGTGGCTCCTTACGCGTTAATATAAAAAAGGATTACAAAAAGAGGGAAGGGAAAGTGGATCCCCAACTAACAACAAGTCCTAGAGGTTCCACTTTCCATAGTACTACTCCACGCAAAGGAAATAAGAAAACTAGCAAAAATTTGTATACCCTCTGATGTATACCAAAAGAAAAGTAGATATATATAGTCCTGGAGTATAATATGTAATTACAAAATTACCCCTGTATCGTACAGTGGAGGAGTTGCCCCCGCTCCCTAACCCACATAACGTAACTCCCATGATTGGACAGATACTTCCGCTCCACTCTGCTCCGTTTCTATCCAACATCTGTCCCTTATCTCATATATAAGTCATACCTAATAAATTTCCACCTTGACGAATATTCAATCATTTAGGAGAAAAGATACCTGGAAGTTACACATGCACCAATGTGGGTTGGGCCACCATGCTTCTGTAGCAACTGCAAACATTCAACAAGTCCGAACAATGCAAGAACTTGTTGATAGTAACTGAATTGGTCAACATATCAGATGCATTTTCATAAGTATGAACCTTTTGCAACAAAATATCACTAGAAGCAATCAATTCTCTGATCTTGTGATACCTGACATCAATGTGTGTAGTTCGCACAAGCTACATCTAGTTCTTAGCTAAATAAATAGCACTTTAACTTTCACAATGCAACTAAACTTCGTCTTGCTCAACACTAGTTCCTTTGCTAGCCCAGTAAGTCATAAAGCTTCTTTAACAGCTTCAGCTTTTGTCATGTACTCAACTTTTGTTGTAGATAATGCCACAATAGACTGAACTATTGATTTCCAACAGAAGGTCCTCCACCAAGAGTAAGCACAGAACAGTTATAGACCTTCTGCCATTCAAATCACCTGCATAGTTTGAATCTATGTACCCCCACAACTAAAGGATCATTCTGCTGACTATCAAAAATAATTCCATGTCTTACAGTACCCTTCAGATACCTCAAAATTCACTTGACTGCTTCCCAATGTCGCATTCCAGATTTATACATGTATTTGCAGACTTGACAAACAACATGAGCCAAATCAGGACGAGAACATATTATTGCATTGATCATGCTGCCAACTGCACTGACATATGAAACATTTATCATGTCATCGATTTTTGTATGCCTTAAGACACTGTTATGAAGAAAGCTTAAAATGATTTGCCAATGGAGTTCTCACAGGCTTTGCTTTGCTCATCTCAAACCTGTCCAACACTTTCTCGACATGGCCTCGTTGAGATAAACATAGTTGTATTGAGCTTCTATCTCGATGAATCTTCATTCCAATAATCTTCTTTGTAGGATCCAAATCTTTCATGTCAAATTTCTGACTTAGTAAAGCTTTCAAATCAATGACATTATGCATCTTCTTTGCAGCAATCAATATGTGATCAACATACAGTAACAAAAAAATAATAGAACTCGTATTAAGGCTCTTAGCATATACACAAAAATCATACTCACATCTCTTATAGTCATTTTGAATCAGGTAGGAGTTGAACCGCTTGTAATATTTTCTAGGAGATTGTTTCAACTCATACAACGATTTCTTTAATCTACAAACCAGATGCTCATATCCAAGTTGAGTGAACCCTTCTAACTGCTCCATGTAAATCTGCTTCCTTAAATCACCATGCAAGAAAACAGTTTTAACATTCATCTGCTCTAGATGTAAATCCCAATTAACTGCTAATGCAAACACTGTCATGATTGAATTATTTCTGATCACAGGAGAAAATATTTCATCATAATTTATCCTCTTCTATTGTTAAAATCATTTTGCTACCAGTCGAGCCTTAAAATTTTTCTCTTCTTTTTCTGATAATGTTGTTTTTCTTTTGTACACCCATTTGCACCCACTAGTCTTCTTTTCCTCAGAAAACTGAACTAGTTCTCATGTGTGGTTTGTTTTGCAAAGACTTCATCTCCTCAACTATTACACCCATCCATTTCTCTTTCTCTTGGCTGGTGATAGCTCCTTGGAAAGTGGTTGGATCATAACTGCTAATAAGAAGTGCACAAGAGACCAAGTATTCATAACACATTCTGCTTGGAGGCCTTACATTGGTGTGTCTCTGTCTGTCTCTGGCTAGATTGTGATTCTGCAAGTCATTTGTATTGGAATCACCATGTGTTGGATTTGAACTTTCAACTCTCTCAGTTGTTTCTGGATATTGTTCTAAATCCATCTGCACTGTATCTGAACTGGAACTATTATATGACACCTTGTCATGATTTTGCTGCAACATTGACTGCTGATAAAAAATGGCATCTCTACTGATCACCATGTTCATTGCAATCAAATCCAAAAACTTGTATCCTTTCACACATTTCTTATAGCCCAGAAAGATGCAGTTCTTGGATTTTACATCAAGTTTTGATCTTTCATCTCCATATACATGAACGCAAGCAGGACAACAAAAAATTTGTAAATGATCAAATTAATTGGATTACATGTCCATACCTCTTCTGCAACCTTGCCACCTAATGATGCCCGAGGTGATCTATTGATGAGATAACATGCCAAATTTACATGCTTTGCCTATAAACTTTTAGGAAGCTCTGCATTTAGTCTCAAACATCTTGCCCAATTAGTTAAGGATCTGTTCATTCTTTCTGCAACGATATTTTGTTGTGGTATATTGCACACTAAAAAATGTCTCTGAATTTCATGCTCCTCACAAAATTTCTAAAACTACGAATCTGTGTACTCTGTGTTATTATCAGAACTCAAATACTTGATCTGTCTGCCAGTTTGGTTCTCCATCTCAGCTTTCCACAACTTGAATTTATAGAAAACTTCAGATTTTTGCTTCAAGAAATACACCCAAACTTTCCTAGAGAAATTATCAATAAATGTAACATAATATAGAGATCCTCCCAATAACGATTCCTTGGTTGGGACCCATACATCAAAATGCACATAATCAAGAATCCCTTCAGTTTTGTGCTTTTCGGTCATGAAACTGACTAGTCTGTTTTCCAAGAACACAAAACTTATAAAAATCGAGCTTGCAGCTTTTAACACCATGCAACAATTTTTTTTATGTAATTTAGTCATCCCACATTCACTAAGATGACCCACACACATATGTTGTAGCTTTGTATTATCATCATCTCACTTAACAGAATGAACTCCACCTACAACTGTACTCCCCAACAGTTTGTAGATATTACATGCAGTTAACATTCCTTTCATCATAGTCAGTGCAACCTTAAAAATTCTGATGATTTTCTTATCCTCATCTGCCTTAGGAATAAAACCATTTTTATGTAGAGTGTCCAAGGAAATCAAACTCTTCTTCAAATCTGAAATATGTCTGACATCATGTAATGTTCCAATAGTGTCATCATACATCTTAATTCTGATCTCACCAATACCAAAAATATTGCACATCTATCATCACCTAAATATACTGAGCCAGAATTAGTTAACCTGTATGAAGTAAATCACTCACTGTTAGGTGTTAAGTGGTAAGAGTATCCTGAATCAAGAATCCATGCATTCAATAACTGAGTTGGTGAAACTGAAAGCATATCGCCACCACTGCAATCTGAATTGTCACTCTACACTATAATTACAGACTTCGATGATGCATCACGTTTCTCCTCAGTATGCTTCTTGAGCTTTAGACAATTTCTCTTCATGTGACCTGGCTCCTTGCACTTGCAGCAATAAATCGTCTTTTAACCTTTAGATTTTGTTAGACATTGATATGAAATTTCACCTTCCTGAACCCTCCTCTTTCTTCCACGATCTTGATTACCCTTGACATATAAAATATCATCATGAGAGTTTTCTCTTGCATTATACTTCCGCTGGTTGTGAGCCAACAATACTGCAGTAATCTCATCAACTTTGATAGCTTATTTCCCATAAGTAAGAGTAGTGACCAGGTTTTCATAAGAAGAAAGTAATGAACGTAACAAAGCCATTGGTCGGTCTTCATCTTCAATACTCACATCAAGCTGTGATAAATCCGTGATTATTTGATTGAAGTCATTCATATGCTGCGCTAGATCAGAGCCTTCTAGCATCTTCAGCCCATATAATTTATGTTTTAAATACAATTTATACGTCAAAGATTTAGACATAAGCTGAGATTCCAATTTCTTTCATAAATCTCTTGGAGATTTTAGAATCATTACGTGATACATAACCTCATCTACCAGATATAAGCGTATGGTTGATGCCGCTCGTTGTTGCAATTCTTCCCAATCTTCATCCTCCATGACATCTGGTTTTGTTGCTCGTAAAGCTTTCAAGATTCTTTATTATGACAACAAATTTTTCACTCTTGTTTGTCATAATCTGAAGTTATCAGTTTCATCAAACTTCAGCTTTCATATTTTGCACCAGAAATTGTCATTTGAAAATACTCATGCAGCAAACTTTTTTCTGTGATTTCCTCTACCTCAGTTGTTGAATTGCTCACCCAAATTACTTCATATAAATCCTTTGTCGGATTCGCCAAACTGCTTCCCGCGAGCCTGTGGCGATTCCACTGCTTGCGTCAAATTTCACCTGGTCGCTGAAGCAACCTGGTCGTGGGAACAACGCGACACTCGTTGAAGCCGCCTGGTCCCGGGACTGCTGAAGCTGCATGTCCAGTTCGCAGAAACCTCGTATGGTCGAACTCCTCAGTCACGCGAACTTTTTCTCGCACGAAGCCTGCCCGCAGATCCTGGTAGCGCGAAGCTTCTTCGTATAACTCCTCTGCGCCGAAATCCTTGTCCCGTCGAACTCCACTGCGCCAAATCTGAACTGCTGCGTTGAAATTCTCTTCTGCTCTATAACGACGTTCTGATACCACTTGTTGAGAAATTTAGGGCAAATAAACATAAATCCAGAAGAAAAACATAAAGATTTAACGAGGTTCGACAAAAATGTCTACGTCCCAGCGCGACAACTTTCTTTCATTTCAAAAAAAGAGTACAAAATAAACATTATGGTTACAATATATATATATATATATATATATATCCCTGGAATATAATATGTAATTACAAAATTACTCATGTAACGTACCGTAGGGCCTTTGCCCACGCACCATCAAACAACATAACGTAACTCTCCTGATTGGATTGATACTTCCACTCCACTCCGCCTAGCTTCATTCCGCTTTAACTTGTGTCCTCATATATAAGTCATATCTAATAATATATCATCCGATTAAAAAAAATTTCCGCGTGTTGACTTGACTCTAAAGATTGCAGAGTATTTTTACCCCGTCCTCTTCCACATGTGAGGTGATTCAATGGTTTTGCAGCCCCATTTGAAGCTCATAAATACGCCGATCAATGTCAGGAACAGTTCCCTAATAGAATTGAATCGAGATTCAATTCTATTTTAAAATAATGATACCGTTTTTTTTTTTGTATTTTTAAAATTTAAATATTCAATTTTCAAATTTCNTATATATATATATATATATATAACCCTGGAATATAATATGTAATTACAAAATTACCCCTGTAACGTACCGCGGGGCCGTTGCCCCCGGATCCCCAGCCAACAAAAGGTTAACTCCCCTGATTGGATTGATACTTTCACTCCACTCCGCTCTGCTAGCTCGCTTCGTTCCGCTTTATCTTTTGTCCTTCATCTGGTATGTAATCCATACCTAAAAATATATCATCCCATAAAAAAAATTTCCGCGTGTTGACTCGACTCTAAAGAGGGCAGAATATTTTTACCCCGTCCCCTTCCACATGTGAGATGATTCAATGATTTTGCAGCCCCATTTGAAGCTCGTAAATACGCCGATCAATGTCAGGAATAGCTTCTGGGTGTGTATTATTCCACTAAAATTAAAAAAATCTAACTGAATCGGTATTCAATTCTATTTTAAAATAATGATACCGTTTTTTATTTTTAAAATTTAAATATTCAATTTTCAAAATTTGGGTCAATTTTAATATTCGTTAACCAAAGAAACTGACTTAATGAATATTANATATTCAATTTTCAAATTTCGGGTCAATTTTAATATTCGTTAACCAAAGAAACTGACTTAATGAATATTTTTTAGGACTAAAAAATTCAATTCAGATGAAAAAAAAAAAAACTAAGCATGTGATATTTATTTATTTTTTTTGTTTAATTTGAAATTTTAATTTTAAAGAGATGTATAGGAGACATAAAAAAATAAATTTTAATTTTGAAATAGAACATTAAATTTTAATTAATTATATTTGAAATAGAATCAAATGGTTAATTTCAAGTTGCTTTAAATTGGACAAAATAAACCTTTTTTTTGTTTAATTTGGATTAGTTTTAGCAGAAGTTTAATATGTTTAGTTACTTTAGAATTTTCATTACTTCTCTAATTCTTAACTTCTCTGTTCTTTCATGATATCAAAGTTGTAAGTTTCACAACACCACAAGATCCATGGATTCATCATCTTCTACCTCTCTTCATTTCATTCAGCAGTCTCAAGAATCTCTCAACAAGATGAAAGAAGCTCGCATTCTTGGAACCTTGAAATTATTGATGCTACACATCAAGAATATAGCAAATGCTTCATTGACATTCAAAAGTTATGTTGTCTAGAATGTATAATGTCAAAACTCCTCCTTGTTAATGGGTTTGATTTTTTTATTGATAACACTATACTACCTCCCCATGACTTCAACTAGAACCTATTGGAATTCAAAAAGACAATCCTAATTATGCCCTCTGAAAATTGGTGGATCAAAATTTGGTCACAACCATCTTTTCCACCATTTCACACCCTTAGTTCTAGCTTACATCCTTCACTTAACCAACGCAATAGATATTTGGATTACCTTAGAAANATTTTTAACTAATTATATTTGAAATAGAATCATATGTTAAATTTCAAGTTGCTTTAAATTGGACAAAATAAATCTAATTATTTTTTTGTTTAATTTGGATTAGTTTTAGCAAAAAATTTAAAATGTTCAATTACTCTAGAATTTCCATTACTTCTGTGTTTCTTACCTTTTCTGTTCTTTCATGATATCAAAGTTATAAGCTTCACAACATCACAAGATTCATGGATTCATCATCTTCTACCTCTCTCCATTTCATTCAGCAGTCTCAAGAATCTCTCAACAAGATGAAAGAAGCCCGCATTCTTGGAACCTTGAAATTATTGATGCTACACATCAAGAATATAGCAAATGTTTCATTGATATTCAAAAAATTATGTTGTCTGGAATGTATAATGTCAAAACTCCTCCTTGTTAATGGGTTTGATTTTTTTTTATTGAAAGCACTATACTACCTCCCATGACTTCAACTAGAACCTATTGGAATTCAAAAAGACAATCCTAATTATGCCCTCTAAAAATTGGTGGATCAAAATTTGGTCACAGCCATCTTTTCCACCATCTCACCCTTAGTTCTATCTTACATCCTTCACTTAACCAACGCAATAGATATTTGGCTTACCTTAGAAAAAAATTGTCTAATCAGCCAATCATTCGAGAGCTATTCAACTCAAAAATGAGCTTCACAATATTAGCAAGGGAACTCAATCATGACACAATATCTTACAAGCATCAAGAACATTGTAGAGAACATTACAACAACATGATCAATGGTAGATAATGAAGACATCATTCTTTACACTCTAAATGGCTTTCCAACACATTATCAAGGCTTTAAAACTGCTATCAGAACTCATTGACCACCTATTGCTTTGGAAGATTTATATTCCTTACTTCATATTGAGTAAAGTAATCTTGCAAATGAAACTCTAAAATCCACCAACACAATTTGAAATTCAGATTCCCTTCCAAGAATCTTCAAACCAACAAGTCCTTCTCCAAAAACAACACACAACCCAACAAACCAGCCATCTTATGTCAGATTTGTCATATGAAATGCCACTCGATAGATTAGTGTTGGCACTAGACCAACTGACAATACAAACCATCCCCCGATACTTCAGCTACTACCCTCAATGCTACCATGACTTCAAAGAATAAAAACTAAGTTATTGATACAGGTGCTACAGCTCACTCAACATTGTATATCAAAAACATACAACACCCTACTCCTTACATTAGATCTGATAAAGTCATGGCCGGTAATGAATATTCAACTCACATTTCCTATAATGAAAATGACCTCCTTCCTACGCTAGATCGTATCCTTCCCACGCTAGATCGTAAGCTCACTCTCTCCTCTATACTCAGATTCTAAGCAACTCTCACAATTTAACTTCAATTTCTAAACCTATTTATGACAATAATGTAGCCTATTACTTTTTATGCTAACAGATTTACTATACATTATCAAAACACAAAGAAACCAATTCTTAGTGGTCAAACTAATAAGAGATTATATCCTCTTATAGCACTTATAACTACCATCCATTCCAGGACTTGGCATAACCAATTTGGTCTCCACACCCCAATTCTGATCGGTTCAATTCCAGTTCTATATAGAAACAATTCTAAGCTTAGATTGAATTAGTTGAATGATTGGTTCACAGTCTGGTCCTGCTTTTAAAATCATGATTAGTAACATCTTTCGACATGTTATACTCATTTTNATAACGAAGACATCATTCTTTACACTCTAAATGGCTTTCCAACACATTATCAAGGCTTTAAAACTGCTATCATAACTCATTGAACACCTATTGCTTTGGAAGATTTATATTCCTTACTTCATACTGAGTAAAGTAATCTTGCAAATGAAACTCTAAAATCACCCACACAATTTGAAATTCAGATTCCCTTCCAAGAATCTTCAAACAAACAAGTCCTCCAAAAACAACACACAACCCAACAAACCAGCCATCTTATGTCAGGTTTGTCATAAGAAATGCCACTCGACAGATTTGTGTTGGCACTAGACCAACTTACAATACAAACCATCCCCCGATACTTCAACTACTACCCTCAATGCTACCATGACTTCAAAGAATCAAAACTAAGTTCTTGATACAGGTGCTACAGCTCACTCAACATTGTATATCAAAAACATACAACACCCTACTCCTTACATTAGATCTGATCAAGTCAAGGCAGGTAATGAATATTCAACTCACATTTCCTATAATGAAAATGGTCTCCTTCCCACGCTAGATCGTAAGCTCACTCTCTCCTCTATACTCAGATTCTAAANAAAAAAAAAAAAAAAGAAACACCAACTTTATGTTTGATCGATAAGTCTTCTCCTTTTTTTATAAGCATTATATTGGCTCTCTGCCAATAATTTAATTTATATTTTTTGTTCTAATTGTAGTTCAATCATTATTAACAAATTTGTACAGTGATCTTAAGAGTGGGGCTGACAAAAGAGTTCATCGTTCGCAAACAGCTCGTGTTCAGCTCGATAAGTACTTTGCGTTCGATTCGTCATTAAACAAGCAAACCAAACACGAATAATTTTTTTTTAGTTTGAATTATAAATGAACCGAACACGAACAAGAAGTTATTTAATCGTGTTCGGTTCGTTTTAGTTCGAAATAAATAAAAAATTGAAAATTAATATATAAAATTTTATGATATATTAGATAAGAAAATTTCAAATAGAAAATTTATTAAATTATTATTTAAAGAAGAATTTTTAATTCTAAATTATCTGAAATTGATTTTCACTACTTTTTTATAATTTTTTAATAAATAATTCAATTTATTATTTTTAAATTTTTTTAGCCGAACAAGATCTGAACACGAGCAATTCAGCAATATGAACAATTTAAATTAAATTTGTATAAATTGAACCTACCACGAACACCCATTTCACGAATAACTTTCAACCCGAGCCTATTTCGAACAGATTTCATTTCAAATGAACTAAACATGAACAGAGCTCATGTTGACTCTTGTTCATGTTCGATTCTTTTACACCCCTAATTAATCGTCACACTGTTAAATTTCACAAAATATAACTACCATTTTTTGTGGTCCAATTTGTAATCTGTATTGGTACGGGACAGAACATAGAATTATGATCACCAATGTGGTCAGCAAACCCTGTATATTTTTACTTAACAAGAAAAGAGAAAGCAGAAGTAAAAAAAAAAATTATGGAAGATTTACATACATACCACATAATTCCTATGTATTTAGCTATCAAACACCTAAATTTCATTTCTTACATATATACCACGTTATATAATTATGAAAATATGTAATTCACTTTTAAAATTTCAAACAGTGTCATTTTTCAAGTGATGGGAAAGATTTGAGAGAAATGGATATAATAATAAAGTTCAGATATCAATATCTAAATACATAACATTTAGGTGGCATATATGCAAAAATTTCTACAAAATGTACAAAAAAAGTTACAATTTGAGGTATTTATGCAAAGAATTATTCTATTAAGGTTCCGTTTGGGCAGTTTGTACGTTTCAGGATAAGCTGCTTATCCTGAAACGCCGCCTGCGGGCCGGCCGCGGGGGTCGACCCGCGTTAGTGTAAAAACTCAAATGCAGTTTCAGATAAGCTGGCGAAACGCGCGAACCAAACGGTACGGCGGCGTTTTGCGTTTTGAAAACACCACCCGCACTTATAAGCTCCCCCAAACGGACCCTAAGATTAGGAGACACGTACACATCCTGCTGAATATGGCAGCCAAAAGTAACAGTAGAGAAATCATGTACTCATCGCAAAGAACAAAGACTGAAACTGCAGATCTGTTAAAGACAAATCTGAGACTGTAACTGAGAGAGAGATGTGAGAATCTCTCCAAATCTAATCCACCTTCTCTACCTTTTTGCTTCTTCCTCAGTTCTGCCACAATGGAACAAAGTGGATTCATGGCTGGGAGAAGTTTAAACCCTAGAAATAAAAAAATAATAATCCAAATTTGTCTCACTAAGGCTAAAGTCTGTAATGTGCTGCCAAAAAGCCTAAGCCATGGGGTGGTCACATTCGGATCACCGTCGGAACGTGCAAGTAATACAAGTGGACGTTAAAAAATGCTAGCTCATTATATTAGCAAAGTTAATTTCGAACAACAAGTTGTCTATTTTTTTCTTTTTTCTTAATGCCTCCCACATCCCTAACAATGTGGGTCTTGTGGCAAAATTTTCATCTTAATCTTTAGTTAATTGTTCAAGATCAATGATGTTATACATTTGGATGTTTAGGTTTTAAAAATTTTATTGATGCTCTAAATAATTTTTTCGTGACCAAATATTGATCGAAATTTGTTCCGACCTTGATCATAATACATATTGGCAATGCTTTAAGAGGATTTGATCATACTCCAAAATATGATTTAATCGATGTTCGAGTGTGATTAATCAATGTTTGAATTCTCTTCTCTTCAAAAAATTCTTCGTATGGCTGTTCAAGATAATAGCAAAGTTGAAGTAAAAGTTGAACTAGATAAAATCAAATTTGAATATTATTTAAAGACTAGAAGATATAGGCCACATGTGGAGTTGATCATGTGATGAAGAAAATTGTTAGACAACTCGAGACAAATGACACCATTATATTGAAGATTAAAGACACAATGTCATAACATCTAGCTTTGATGATTTTTTTTTCTTCCAAGTGTTTTAATTTAGTGCTAAAGATTGGTATAAATGTGAACTTTTTAATTAAATAATTTATTAAATGCATATGCTATTGCTTTGATTAGAATGATTTAAATCAAAATAATCTTTAGGAGCACATTTTATCCCCGACACATGCTTTGAATATATTTTGAATAATATTCAAATATGCAATATAAGAATATTCACATCCTTATATGCAATATGTCATATTCACATCCTCTGCCTAGAAACTTTTGGGAAGCTCTGCATTTAGTCTCAAGCCTTGCCAAATCTGAACTGTTGCGAATCTTGCCGAAACCCTTCACCGAATTCGCTCCGAATCGTCGAAAACCTTAGCAGCGTTGCTGAACTCCTCTGCCAAATCTTCTTTGTCCCTGCGCTGAAATTCTCTTCCATTTTATAACCATGTTCTGATACTACTTGTTGAGAAATTTAGGGCAAATAATCGCAAATCCATAAGAAAAATACAAAGATTTAACGAGGTTCGGCAAAAATGTCTACGTCAAGATTTTCTTTCAATTCAGNGAAAGTCCTATAGCTAGACCTAGGCTACTAAAGAAATTTCTAGACCTCAACCAAAAGTGAGGTCAACACTGCTTCATGTAAATATGCTTCTCCAAATCACCATGCAAGAAAACAATTTTAACATACATCTGCTCCAGATGCAAATCCCAATTAGTTGCTATTGCAAACACTGCCTGATTGAAGTATTTATGATCACAAAAGAAAATATTTCGTTATAATTTATCCCCTTATGTTATCAAAATCCTTTTGCTACCAGTCGAGCCTTAAACTTTTCCTCTTCTTTTTCTGATACAGTTGCTTTCCTTTTGTACACTCATTTGCACCCAATAGTCTTCTTTCCCTTAGGAAACTGAACTAGCTCTCATGTGTGTTTTTTTTTCAAAGACTTCATCTCCTCAACTATTGCACCCATCTATTTCTCTTTCTCCTGACTGGTGATAGCTCCTTGAAAAATGGTTGGATCATCACTGCTAATAAGAAGTGCACAAGAGACCAAGTCGTCATAACATAATCTGCTTGGAGGTCTTACATTAGTGTGTCTCGGTCTGTCTCTGGCTAGATTGTGATTCTGGAAGTCATCTGTATTGGAATCACCATGTGTTGGATTTGAATTTTCAACTCTCTCAGTTGTTTCCAGATGTTATTCTAAATCCATATGCACTGTATCTGAACTGGAACTATTCTATGACACATTGTCATGATTCTGCTACAACATTAACCGTTGATCAAAATTGACATCTTTACTGATCACCATTTTCCTTGCAATCAAATCCAAAAACTTGTATCCTTTCACACCTTTCTTGTAGCCCAGAAAGATGCGCTTCTTAGATTTTGCATCAAGCTTTGATCTTTCATCTCCATATACATGTATGTAAGCAGGATAACCAAAAATTCGTAAATGATCAAAATTAATTGGATTACCTGTCCATACCTCTTCAGCAACCTTACCTCTGCCCGAGGTGATCTATTGATGAGATAGCATGCCACATTCACATCCTCTGCCTAGAAGCTTTTAGGAAGCCTGCATTTAGTCTCAAGCATTTTGCCCATTCAGTTAAAGACCTACTCATTCTTTCTGCAACGATATTTTGTTGTGGTATGTTGCACACTAAAAATTGCCTTTGAATTCATGCTCCTCACAAAATTTCTAAAACTACGAATATGTGTACTCTTTGTCATTATAGATCTCAAATATTTGATCTTTCTGTCAGTTTGGTTCTCCATCTCAGCTTTCCACAACTTGAATTTACAGAAAACTTCAGATTTTTTTCTTCAAGAAATACACTCATACTTTCCTAGAGAAATTATCAATAAATGTAACATAATACAGAGATCTTCCCAATGGTGATTCCTTGTTTGGGCCCTATACATCAAAATGCACATAATAAAGAATCCCTTCAGTTTTGTGATTTCCGGTCATGAAACTGACTCTAACCTGTTTTTCAAGAACACAAAACTTATAAAAATCGAGCTTGCAGCTTTTAACACCATGCAACAATTTTTTTATGTAATTCAACCATCTCACATTTACTAAGATGACCCACACACATATGTCGTAGCTTTGTATTATCATCATCTGACTTAACAGAATGAACTTCACATACAACTGTACTCCCCAACAGTTTGTAGATATTACATGCAGTTAACATCTCTTTCATCACAGTCAGTGTAACCTTAGAAATTCTGATGATTTCCCTATCCTCATCTGCCTTAGGAATAAAACCATTTTTATGTAGAGTGCCCAAGGAAATCAAATTTTTCTTCAAATTTAGAATATGTCTGACATCACGTAATGTTCCAATAGTGTCATCATACATCTTAATTCTAATCTCACCAATACCAAAAATATTGTACATCTATCATAACCTAAATATACTGAGCCAGAATTAGTTAACCTGTATGAAGTAAATCACTCACTATTTGGTGTTAAGTGGTAAGAGCATCCTGAATCAAGAATCCATGCATCTAATAATTGAGTTGGTGAAACTAAAAGCATATCACCATCACTGCAATCTGAATTGTCACTCTACACCATAATTACAGACATCGATGATGCATCACGTTTCTCCTCAGTCTGCTTCTTGAGCTTTAGACAATTTCACTTCATGTGACCTAACTCCTTGCACTTGTAGCAATGAATCGTCTTTTAACCTTTAGATTTTGTTAGACTTTGATCTGAAATTTCACCTTCCTGAACTCTCCTCTTTCTTCCACGATCCTAATTACCCTTGACATATAAAATATCACAATGAGAGTTTTCTCTTAAATTCTACTTCCACTAGTTGTGAGTCAACAATACTGTAGTAATCTCATCAGTTTTGATAATTTATTTCCCATAAGTAAGAGTAGTGATCAGGTGTTCATAAGAATAAGGTAATGAACATAACATAATCATTGGTCGGTCTTCATCCTCAATACTCTCATCAAGCCGTGATAAATCCGTGATTATTTGATTGAAGTCATTCATATGTTACGCTAGATCAGAGCCTTCTTGCATCTTCGACCCATACAGCTTGTGCTTCAGATACAATTTATTCGTCAAAGATTTAGACATAAACTGAGTTTCCAATTTCTTTCATACATCTCCTGGAGATTTTAGATACATTATGTGATACATAACATCATCTACCAGACATAAGTGTATGGTTGATGCCGCTCGTTGTTGTAATTCTTTTCAATCTTCATCCTCCATGGGATCTGGTTTCGTTGCCCGCAAAGCCTTCAAGATTCTTTGTTATGTTAACAAAATTTTCACCCTTATTTGTCATAATCCGAAGTTATCAGTTCTATCAAACTTCAGCTTTCAAACTTTGCACCAGAAATTGTCATTCGAAAATACTTATGCAGTGAACTTTTTCTGTGATTTCCTCTACCTTAGTTGTTGAATTGCTCACCCAAATTCCTTCGTACAAATCCTTTATCGGATTCGCCAAACTGCTTTTTGCATGCCTGTGGCGATTCCACTACCTGCGTCGAATTTCACCTGGTCGATGAAGCTACCTGGTTGTGGGAACAAAGTGACGCTCGCAGAAGTTATCTGGTCCAGGGACCGCTGAAGCCGCATGTCCAGTTCGCAGAAACCACGTCTGGCCGAACTCCTCTGTCACGCGAACTTTTTGTCGCACGAAGCCTACCCGCAGATCCTGGTAGCGCGAAGCTTCTTCGTCGAACTCCTCTGCGCCGAAATCCTTGTCCCGCCGAACTCCCCTGCGCCAAATCCGAACTGCTCTGAACGTTATTGAAACCCTTCACCGAATTCGCTCCGAATCGTTGAAAAACTTAGCAGTGTTGCTGAACTCCTCAGCCAAATCTTCTTCGTCCCTGCGCTAAAATTATCTTCTGCTCTATAACGACGTTCTGATACCACTTGTTAAAAAATTTAGGCCAAATAAACACACATCCAGAAGAAAACATAAAGATTTAATGAGGTTCGACAAAAATGTCTACGTCCCAGAGCGGCAACTTTCTTTCAATTCAGAAAAAGAGTAAAGAATAAACATTAGGGTTACAATATGCATATATATATATATATATATATATATATATATATCTATCGTTGGAATACAATATGTAATTATAAAATTACCTCTGTAACGTACCGTGGGGCCTTTACCCACGCACCATCCAGCAACATAACGTAACTCCCCTGATTGGATTGATACTTCGACTCCACTCCGCTCCGCTATGTAGCTCGCTCCATTCTGCTTTAACTTCTGTCCTGCTATATAAGCCATATCTAATAATATATCATCCGATTAAAAAAAAAAAAATCACGTGTTGACTTGACTCTAAAGAGTGCAGTGTGTTTTTACCCCGTCCTCTTCCACATGTGAGGTGATTCAATGGCTTTGCAGCCCCATTTGAAGCTCATAAATACGCCGATCAATGTCAGGAACAGTTCCCTAATAGAATTGAATCGAGATTCAATTCTATTTTAAAATAATGATACCGTTTTTTTTTTTGTATTTTTAAAATTTAAATATTCAATTTTCAAATTTCGGGTCAATTTTAATATTCGTTAACCAAAGAAACTGACTTAATGAATATTTTTAGGACTAAAAATTTAAATTCAGATGAAAAAAAAAAAACTAAGCATGTGATATTTATTTATTTTTTTGTTTAATTTGAAATTTTAATTTTAAAGAGATGTATAGGAGACATAAAAAAATAAATTTTAATTTTGAAATAGAACATTAAATTTTAATTAATTATATTTGAAATAGAATCAAATGGTTAATTTCAAGTTGCTTTAAATTGGACAAAATAAACCTTTTTTTTGTTTAATTTGGATTAGTTTTAGCAAAAGTTTAATATGTTTAGTTACTTTAGAATTTTCATTACTTCTCTAATTCTTACCTTCTCTTTTCTTTCATGATATCAAAGTTGTAAGCTTCACAGCACCACAAGATTCATGGATTCGTCATCTTCTACCTCGCTCCATTTCTCAACAAGATGAAAGAAGCTCGCATTCTTGGCACCTTGAAATTATTGATGCTACACATCAAGAATATAGCAAATGCTTCATTGACATTCAAAAATTATGTTGTCTGGAATGTATAATGTCAAAACTCCTTGTTAATGGGTTTGATTTTTTTTATTGATAGCAATATACTACCTCCCCATGACTTCAACTAGAACCTATTGGAATTCAAAAAGACAATCCTAATTATGCCCTCTGAAAATTGGTGGATCAAAATTTGGTCACAACCATCTTTTCCACCATCTCACCCTTAGTTCTATCTTACATCCTTCACTTAACCAACACAATAGATATTTGGATTACCTTAGAAGAAAATTGTCTAATCAGCCAATCTTTCGAGAGTTATTCAACTCAAAAATAAGCTTCACAATATTAGCAAGGGAACTCAGATCATGACATAATATCTTACAAGCATCAAGAACATTGTAGACAACATTACAACAACATGATCAATGGTAGATAACGAAGACATCATTCCTTACACTCTAAATGGCTTTCCAATACATTATCAAGGCTTTAAAATTGCTATCAGAACTCATTGAACACCTATTGCTTTGGAAGATTTATATTCCTTACTTCATACTGAGTAAAGTAATATTGCAAATGAAACTCTAAAATCCACCCACACAATTTGAAATTCAGATTCCCTTCCAAGAATCTTCAAACCAACAAGTCCTCCAAAAACAACACACAACCCAACAAACCAGCCATCTTATGTCAGATTTGTCATAAGAAATTGCACTCGATAGATTAGTGTTGGCACTAGACCAACTTACAATACAAACCATCCCCCGATACTTCAAGTACTACCCTCAATGCTACCATGACTTCAAAGAATCAAAACCAAGCTCTTGATACAGGTGCTACAGCTCACTCAACATTGTATATAAAAAACATACAATACCCTACTCCTTACATTAGATCTAATCAAGTCATGACAGGTAATGAATATTCAACTCACATTTCCTATAATGAAAGTGGTCTCCTTCTCATGCTAGATCGTAAGCTCACTCTCTCCTCTATACAAAGATTCTAAACAACTCTCACAATTTAACTTCAATTTCTAAACCTACTTATGACAATAATTTAGCCTATTACTTTTTATGCTAACAGATTTACTATACATGATCAAAACACAAAGAAACTAATTCTTAGTGGTCAAACTAATAAAGGATTATATCCTCGTATAACACTTATAACTACCATCCATTCCAGGACTTGGCATAACCAGTTTGGTCATCCACACCCCAATTCTGATCGGTTCAATTACAANTTATGACAATAATTTAGCCTATTACTTTTTATGCTAACAGATTTACTATACATGATCAAAACACAAAGAAACCAATTCTTAGTGGTCAAACTAATAAAGGATTATATCCTCTTATAGCACTTATAACTACCATCCATTTCAGGACTTGGCATTACCAGTTTGGTCATCCACAACCCAGTTCTGATCGGTCCAATTCCAGTTCTATATAGAAATGATTCTAAGCTTAGATTTAATTAGTTGAATGATTGATACACAATCTGATCCTGCTTTTAAAATCATGATTAGTAACATCTTTCGACATGTTATACTCATTTTTCATGGAAAAATTTTGATGTGATTATAACACTAAAGCATTATATATATATATATATAGAGAGAGAGAGAGAGAGAGAGAGAGAGAGAGAGAGAGAGAGAGAGAGAT
>JXCR01148532.1:48612-83585 GCA_002079205.1 Phalaenopsis hybrid cultivar | reverse complement strand
CTCTCTCCTTTAAACTATGAAAATTATGGGGTCTGTGTGTTTTCATATTTTTCTAAATATATATATATATATATATATATATATATACATTTAAAGTTGTTATAGAGATTCATGGGTTTAGAATCCCTTAAGGACTTTTGGGTTATGTATCGCTCATGGGTACATACAACTGGGTAAAAATCATGTTTTAGTGAAAGAAATGTGAAGAAAAAGATGGCGGTGACGCTTGAAAGAAGATCTCACGGATCGTGCCTTGAACTTGAACCTCTGGTAAGCCAAAAAATGGTTCCAAAGAGGTTTTCAGAGAGAGAGAGAGAGAGAGAGAGAGAGAGAGAGAGAGAGAGACTCTGAGAAAAGATCTAGGACCCTTCTCTCGTCTTGACTTTACTTTTTAAACAAAAAGAGAAAGATATAAAAAATACATTTAGTACAATACGACGTCCATCCAAGATGTCTTGATGAAAAGACCACATTGTGGATGTCAGGTGGTGCTTTTGAGAAAAGTTGAACTTGTGTCATTGTTAATAATGATGACCATCTATATTTGTTGTCCCACCTAGATGGGCTAAATCACCCTCAAATAAGAGATAGGATTCAATTACTTCAATAGGTGGGCTCAAGTCAGCCACTTCTTTATGTTGGCTCAGTTTAGACACTTCAGCAAGTCAGCTTAGTTCCGACCCTTCGGCGGGTGGGCTTAGTTTAGCGTATTATATTTCATTGTTCAGAATAGGCGTAGAAAGCCTATATTTTAGGTATATAATTGTATTTGTGTATACATTTATTTCCCTGATTCCCTTAGCTCTTCGATCAGTTTTTGAAAAGTACAAGAGAATGAGGATCTTTTTGTCTCTCTATAGCTGCATGAGTCATTGTCTTTCGTTAAGCTTAATGAACCGGAATAAATATCTTCAAGACGAGGAAACACCGCCTTACTCTGATTCTCACTCACCAAGGAAGGTTCCTCATAATATGAATGATTCGACAGAGAGTCAACCTCAAAATGTAATTAAAGAGCAAGAGAAGCTCGATATGATAGTTTTTTGTCGAGTCTGACTCTGCAGGTGAGGATATTATAATTTATCATTCTAGACTTTTGATCTATTTAATCCATGCTACGACCTCACAATTTTGGTGTAAGAAAATACATATAAGATGTATAAGCAAAAAATTTCATTGGAAAATGCTTATGGGGAGTCCTTATCAATAGAGAGAGGTTTTCCTAAGACTTGTGTCGTCGAGGGCAAAGTCTTGTACTAGTGATATGCTGATCTACCTCTAGAAGGTAATGTAACGAGATTTAGTTAGTTTGAGAATTCTTTCCTTGCCTAATAAGATATCAATACTACTCCCAGAGATGTCAAAAAATCAAGCTTTGGAAGATCCAGGGATGGGTGATGCTGAAGTTAGGACTCTAATCATAACCACCACTTTTGTCAATTTTCAAGTGGTTAAAGGGGAGGCAGATCTAGTTGCCAAGAAACTCACGCTTCAACTAAAGAAGTTTTGTTGAGTTCAAGTCATATAGTTAGTATCGCTTCTTACATGGGAGACCATTACTGTTTGATGGGCCTTCTAGCCACAATGGAAGGAGAATTTGTTGACGTATGGGGGCATACTACTGATCAGGAAGCTAGGAAACTAGTTTTCGGAATAAAGTTCCAAGAGAGGATTGCAGAATTTGGAGAAAAAAATTGTCAAAATCTCTCAAGGGTTGAAGACCATTGAGGCTGATTTAGCCTTTCTACAGTGCCTGGAGCCAATTAACCCTGATAATTTTGTGGCTAGTGGCGACTATTGCCTAAAAGCCTTCTTTGGTCAAGAACTATCAATATGGATGATGTTAAGGAAAATTAATTTATTTTTTGTATGCATAGGAATGTATTTGATAATTCAGGCATCTCTCTATTAGTGTATCTGACTTTGTATTTTGCTTAGCTCTTATTTTTTGAATGAAATATTTTTTTTGGATGTTGCCTAATTTTATTTTTAGTGTCTGAGAATGTGTTATTAACGCTTTATTGTACTTGATAATTTATAAGTCTGTTGAGGTCCATACCCATTGGACTTCCTATTGTACATGTTGAGATCGAATGGTTGCATTTACATAGCTTATATGGTGAAAGAAAAAAAATTTTTTTTTTTGCTCACTTTCTTGAGTGCTTTCTTTTCTATCGTGCTTTTTTTAGCAAATTTTTGTTGATGATAGAGTCAAGTTTGGAGAAGAGTGGCTCGTCCTCCCCGCCAACAAGATATCATAAGGGTTCATAGATGGATAACAAGCAGAGGCTCAATCTAAGTATATTTCCGACAATATCATGACATTGAGACCTATGAGGAAAGAGGGAATTCCTAATACCATCCATGAGCATAAGATTTATGTGTACTTGGAGCAATTTCAGTCGAGTTTATAGTTACCACCGTGCATAAAACTAGTGGATATACTAAACTTTTTTGTGCTTCTTTTTGCCCATATTAGTCCCAACTTAAATATGAGCGTTATGGTGGTCATAATGCACGCTCATGTGTAATTTTTGTTTTGGTCCAACAATTTGTTTCTTTAATCCTTCCAATTAAAGGTGCAAAATGACTGGATGGTGGTGTTTTCTTCCCAGCGTAAGATGTTAGACCTTCCTAACAAATGTCTATCGATTGGAAGAAGCAACTCTGCATCGCACGTAGGATAAATGGTTGGAACATTCCCACCGAGTTACATTGATCGAGAAGAAAATGTCTGGTCTTATGTCGCCGACTGCTAAAGAAGAGAAGATCTTTCATGCTTTCAAGAAGGTGCAAAGCACTTCACACGCCCTACTCAAAGAGATGTTAAAAGGTGAATATCTTTCCTTTGTGTTGAAGTTGGAGGTTTTCTTAAGTTTGTTACAGATTAGTTGATTGATTACCACCATGATTCTTATTACTTGATCACATATGAGAAATGAGAAGCACAGGCAAGTCAGGTGCTTGTCTGACCGGACTACTTCCATCTAGACCATTCACATGTTTCTTGGTGCCGAATAATTTTTATCTTTATATAATATGATTTTTTTATATCACATCAAAATATCATTATTTTTTATTTTTAAAAGTGAAATACACGNATTTTAATTTTTTAAAATATCATAATTTTTTATATATAATTATTTTAAATTATTTTATATTTTGAACAATAACGATTTAAACACGAACGAACGCATCACAATTTGTGTTTGGTTCGTTTAACTAATCGAACAAAAAAAATTTGTTTACGTTTGTCTCGTTTACTTATCGAACGAATCGAACTTAAACACATTGACGAATCGAACACGAACTGTTCGCGAACAACGAGCTTTTTGGACAGCCCTGTATGGGGGCATTAATTTGGTTCAGTTTCAAATAAATCATTTATTTTCAAACTTAATATTCAATTTTCTATTTAATTTTCATTTAATCTAAAATACTAAAAATCCAAAACTTAATAAAAAGTTATTATTATAATGTAAAGGCATTTATATACCTACAACCCAATTTCTATGTATTTATATATCTAACACATTACTTTTTGCGTTTATACCACTCAATTTTTTCATATCACCTTAACAACACCATCATTTTTTCTTCAAAAGAAGTTGAGTACTAAAAATTGAAGATTGGGTGTTAGATATGTAAATAAAAGAGAATTAATTTGTATGCATGTAAATTTTATTATATTTTAATTTTTATGTTTAACGAATTGAACCTTTAATGTTTATCATATATACAATATTGGATTAAAATAAATAGAATATTAATGAAACTACATTGATATTATACATGAAAAAAATATGTAATTCATAATATTTGTTCATAATCAAACTCCAATAAGAAAATTAAATTTTGGTTATTCATAACAAAATCGTTTAAACGGTTAGTATTTAGTTCAGTCGGCTCGGTTTTATCAAGTTTAATTTGAATTGTTCATGTTTTTTATTTTTAGATTTCGATTGTAATCGATTTGATCAATTTGTAAAACTATCCATCCGAACTGACCAAATTCTCGCATATGTAATCCATATGTGTGAGAATTACGAGAACAATTTGTGTACGTAAGACATACACAGTGCTGTGCACGTTGGGGAGGTTATTCAGAGGATATTAGAGGGTTATATCTATGTAATACCCCCTGTAACCTCGCTGTAACCTACATGTACATTCTCAATAAGTTATGTGCTTCTGTTTTCATATATTTGTAGGTTATAGGTAGATTACAGAGAGTATAATGCGGATATTACCCCCCAATATCCTCTGAATAACCTCCCTGACGTACGCAGCGCTGCGTACGTCTTACATACTCAAATTTTTCTCACGGATTACACTGAAATGAGGAGTGTAATCCGCACAGATATGCAATATTTCCTCCCCTTATAGAGGAGTGAGAAAACTTTATGCAAAATCAAGTATTTAACATCCTTTCCTTTTTGTAATCAAATAATTAGGCGAGCATTAAAATTAAATTTAAAAGAGAAAAATTTACGTACATACCACTCAATTCCTAGGAATTTACATAGCTAGCACCTAAATTTAAAATGCCGCATTTCTGAAATGGTATGAAAGATTTGGGTGGCATGAATATAAAAAAATTAAAATTAAAATGTTCGATATGTAAATAGATAGAAAATTGGGCGTATGTATATGAAAAATAAATAAAAATCAAGTTTCCCATTTTCATTGCTTTATGATCATAGTTGGCATTCCAAGTCCTAATGATAAGATTAATAAAATAATTAAGTTAGTTAATTAGCAAACTCTACAAGCTAGTCTGGTGATTTGATGAAAATACATAAAATATTCAATTATGCACATCATAAATAGTATTGATATATGCTAAATAATTTGCAGCAGTGGGCAAATCCAACACATATTCAAGAAAAAAAAAAAAAAATCACGACATAGAAATGTGGACCGGCCCAATCAGAATGATTCACTACAAATTGGTGATTACACGTATAAATTCATGTCCCATATGTAGGAAAGAAACACACAGTTATTTGTCAAGATTTGTGTCGGATGATGAAAATTTATTGATGGTATATCAAATGTAAGCATGAATGCACAGAGGCATGACATAATATGATAGGTGATAATTTGTTTATAATTTATAAATTATAAATATGAGTTAGTTAGAACAGAAGCTAAGGGTGTTAGGATACGCTTGATTTGGTATAATGATCTTGTAGATTGTGTGCTAGGCGTTTGGTTCAAATCTAATTGGTTATCTAGAAGAGGTTTTTTTGGTTATAAGTTGGCTCAAATCAAATTGGATTAGATATATATAACAGAAAGTTATTTTATTAATAAAATATCTTGCAAACCAATTAGTTGGATCAATAGTTTTTACAAAAAGTGATTCCATGTTTTAGTGGGATGTCGACCACGATTTTGTTTCATTAATATCGGTTGTGGTTTGACCAAAAATCGTTTGGGCTGTGCTTGACTTGTGTTGGGTTACATCCCGTATCTCTATTCATGAATCTCTGAATCCTCGTCTGATCTGGCTCTATATAAAATGAAATAATTGCCGATTGTAACAAAAATTGGTATTTGAAATACTTGAAGGAACTACTCCTCACAATTTTGAAAAATATGCTTTTTTTAAAAGTTGTTATAGAGATTCATGGGTTTAGAATCCCTAAGGATTTTGGGTTCTGTATCGCTCATGGGTACATACAACTCGGTAAAAATCATGTTTTAGTGAAAGAAAGGTGAAGAAAGAGATGGTGGTGAGGCTTGAAAGAAGATCTCACGGATCGTGTCTTGAACTTGAACCTCTGGTAAGCCGGAAAATGGTTCCAAAGAGGTTTTCCGGATTACAATGCTTTTTAGAGAGAGTGAGAGAGAGAGAGAGAGACTCCGAGAAAAGATCTAAGACCCTTATCTCTTCTTGACTTTACTTTTTAAACAAAAAGAGAAAGATAATAAAAAATACATTTAATACAATATGACATCCATTTAAGATGANATGCTTTTAGAGAGAGAGAGAGAGAGAGAGAGAGAGAGAGAGAGAGACTCCGAGAAAAGATCTAAGACCCTTCTCTCATCTTGACTTTACTTTTTAAACAAAAAGAGAAAGATAATAAAAAATACATTTAATACAATACGACATCCATTTAAGATGGCTTGATGAAAAGACCACGATGTGGATGTCAGGTGGTGCTTTTGAGAAAAGTTGAACTTGTGTCATTGCTAATAATGGTGACCATCTATATTTGTTGTCCCTCCTAGATGGGCTAAATCACTCTCAAATAAGAGAAAAGATTCAACTACTTCAATAGGTGGGCTCAAGTCAGTCACTTCGTTCGGTTGGCTCAGTTTAGACACTTCAGCAGGTCAACTTAATTCCGACCCTTCGACGGGTGAGCTTAGTTTAGCATATTAGTTTTCATTGTTCAGAATAGGCATAGAAAGCCTATATTTTAGGTATATAATTGTATTTATGTATACATTTATTTCCCTGATTTCCTTAGCTCTTCGATCAGTTTCTGAAAAAAACAAGAGAATGAGGATCTTTTTCTCTCTATAGCTGCATGAATCATTGTCTTTCGTTAAGCTTAATGAACCAGAATAAATATCTTCGAGACGAGGAAACACCGCCTTACTCTGATTCTCACTCACCAAGGAAGGTTCCTCATAATATGAACGATTCGACGGAGAGTCAACCTCAAAATGTAATCAAAGAGCAAGAGAAGCTCGATATGACAGTTTTTGTCGAGCCTGACTCTGCAAGTGAGGATATTATAACTTATCATTCTAGACTTTTGATCTATTTAATCCATGCTACAACCTCACAATTTTGGTGTAAGAAAACACATATAAGATGTATAAGCAACAATTTTCATTGGAAAATGCTCATGGGGAGTCCTTATCAACAGAGAAAGGTTTTCCTAAGACTTGTGTCGTCGAGGGCAAAGTCTTGTACTAGTGATATGCTGATCTACCTCTAGAAGGTAATGTAACGAGATTTAGTTAGTTTGAGAATTCTTTCCTTGCCTAATAAGATATCAATATTACTCTCAGAGATGTCAAACAATCAAACTCTGGAAGATCCAAGGATGGGTGATGCTGAGGTGAGGACTCTAATCATAACCACCACTTTTGTCAATTTTCAAGTGGTTAAAGGGGAGGCAAATCTAGTTGCCAAGAAACTCGTGCTTCAACTAAAGGAGTTTTGTTGAGTTCAAGTCATATAGTCAGCATCGCTTCTTACATGGGAGACCATTACAGTTTGATGGGATTTCTAACCACAATGGAAAGAGAATTTGTTAATGTACAGGGGCATACTACTGATCAGGAAGCTAGGGAACTAGTTTTCGAACTAAAGTTCCGAGAGAGGATTGCAGAATTTGGAGAAAAAAATTGTCAAAATCTCTCAAAGGTTGAAGACCATAGAGGTTGATTTAGCCTTTTTACAGTGCCTGGAGCTGAGTAACCCTGATAATTTTGTGGCTAGTGGTCGATTATTGCCTAAAAGCCCTCTTTGGCGATGTTAAGAAAAACTAATTTATTTTTTTGTATGCATAGGAATGTATTTGATAATTTAGGCATCTCTCTATTAGTGTATCTGACTTTGTATTTTGCTTAGCTCTGATTTTTTGAATGAAATATTTTTTTTGGATGCTGCCTAATTTTATTTTTAGTGTCTAAGAATGTGCTATTAACACTTCATTGTACTTGATAATTTATAAGTCTGTTGAGGTCCATACCCGTTGGACTTCCTATTATACATGTTGAGATCGAATGGTTGCATTTACATAACTTATATGGTGAAAGAAATAAAGTTTTTTTTTTGCTCACTTTCTTGAGTGCTTTCTTTTCTATCATGCTTTTTTGAGCAAATTTTTCTTAATGATAGAGTCAAGTTTGGAGAAGAGTGGCTCGTCCTTCCCGTCAACATGATATCATAAGGGTTCATAAATGGATAACAAGCTATTAGCAAAGGCTCAATCTAAGTATATTTCTGACAATGTCATGACATTGAGACCTATGAGGAAAGAGGGAATTCCTAATACCATTCATGAGCATAAGATTTATGTGTACTTTGAGCAATTTCAGTTGAGTTTATAGTTACCACTGTGCATAGAACTAATGGATATACTAAACTTTTTGGTGCTTCTTTTTGCCCATATTAGTCCTAACTTAAATATGAGCGTTATGGTGGTCATGATGTACGCTCATGTGTAATTTTTACTTTGGTCCACCAATTTGTTTCTTTAATCCTTCCAATTAAAGGTGCAAAATGATTGGATGGTGGTGTTCTCTTCCCAGCTTAAGATGTTAGACCTTCCTAACAAATGTCTATCGATTGGAAGAAGCAACTCTGCTTCGCACGTAGAATAAATGGTTGGAACATTCGAACCGAGTTACATTGATCGAGAAGAAAATGCCTGGTCTTATGTCGCCGACTGCTAAAGAAGAGAAGATCTTTCATGCTTTCAAGGAGGTGCAAAGCACTTCACATGCCCTACTCAAAGAGATGTTAAAAGGTAAATATCTTTTCTTTGTGTTGATGTTGGAGGTTTTCTTAAGTTTGTTACAGATTAGTTGATTGATTACCACCATGATTCTTATTATTTGATCACATATGAGAAGCACGGTCAAGTCAGTTGCTTGTCTGACCGGACTACGTCCATCTAGACCTTTCACATGTCTGTTGGTATCGAATAATTTTTATCTTTATATAATCTGAGTTTTTTATATCACATAAAAAATATCATTATTTTTTTATTTTTAAAAGTGAAATACACATTCTTATACATAGGCAACATAACATGATATGCATATAAAAATTGAAATTTAGTTAATAGACATATAAATACAATAGAAATTTACTATACGTACATAGGCTGTAAACGAGCCGAGCTTGAGCGAGCTCAGGCTTGGCTCGTGTTCGGCTCGTTCGAAATAGCTCGTGTTCGAAATCAGCTCGTGAACAGTGTGTTCGTGTTCGGCTCGATTTAAAAATTTGTGGTCGTGTTCGGCTCGTGTTCTGCTCGAAATTGGCTTGTTAAACTTAAATTGAGAAAAATAGTTGTAACATGTGGGATTCGAACGTGAATCAAATATATACAAAAGAAGACACTAACCACATTACCACATGAGGTGTTATGATTTAAACTTATACATAAATATATATAATATATTATTATATAAATAATATATGTAGTATATTGTTATATAAATAGTTGTATAATTTTTTTTTTAATTTATTTCGAGCTAAAACGAGCCGAACACGAGCAACAAAGAGCTGTAATTCGAGCTTTAAAATTTATCGAAAAACGAACAAGCCGAACAAGAGCTACTTAACCAGCCGAACACGAGCTGTTCACGAACAACGAGTTTTTTTGACATCGCCGTATGTACAAAATACTTCTTTTTTTTTTTTTTTTTTTTTTTTTTTTTTTNTTTTTTTTTTTTTTTTTTTTTTTTTTTTTTTTTTTTTTGGCCTTTACATATACTTACGACCCAATTTCTACCTATTAACATATACAACACCTAAATTTTACCTTTTACACATATACCAAGCAAATCCCTCGTATTACTTCAAAAGTACTAATATTTCAATTTTTAAAATGCGAAATGCATCTGTTTATACAACATGTAGCAATTATTTGGGCTGTAGATATCTTTATAAATATATAATAATCAAGTGGTATGTATGTAAATGTTTATTTCTCCGTTCCTCGCTGTCGTACCCCCGTCTTGTTCCGTCACACATTCCACACTCCCAAAATTGAACTGTTTACTACCANGGATGTCAGGTGGTGCTTTTGAGAAAAGTTGAACTTGTGTCATTGCTAATAATGGTGACCATCTATATTTGTCGTCCCTCCTAGATGGGCTAAATCACTCTCAAATAAGAGATAAGATTCAACTACTTCAATAGGTGGGCTCAGTCAGCCACTTCGTTCGGTTGGCTCAGTTTAGACACTTCAGCAGGTCAGCTTAATTCCGACACTTCGACGGGTGGGCTTAGTTTAGCATATTAGTTTTCATTGTTCAGAATAGGCATAGAAAGCCTATATTTTAGGTATATAATTTTATTTGTGTATACATTTATTTCCCTGATTTCCTTAGCTCTTCGATCAGTTTCTGAAAAAAAACAAGAGAATGAGGATCTTTTTCTCTCTATAGCTGCATGAATCATTGTCTTTCGTTAAGCTTAATGAACCAAAATAAACAGCTTCGAGAAGAGGAAACACCTCCTTACTCTAATTCTCACTCACCAAGGAAGGTTCCTCATAATATGAACGATTCGACGGAGAGTCAACCTCAAAATGTAATCAAAGAGCAAGAGAAGCTCGATATGACAGTTTTTATTGAGCCTAACTCTGCAGGTGAGGATATTATAATTTATCATTCTAGACTTTTGATCTATTTAATCCATGCTACGACCTCACAATTTTGGTGTAAGAAAATACATAAGATGTATAAGCAACAATTTTCATTGGAAAATGCTCATGGGGAGTCCTTATCAACAGAGAAAGGTTTTCCTAAGACTTGTGTCGTCGAGGGCAAAGTCTTGTACTAGTGATATGCTGATCTACCTCTAGAAGGTAATGTAACGAGATTTAGTTAGTTTGAGAATTCTTTCCTTGCCTAATAAGATATCAATATTACTCTCAGAGATGTCAAACAATCAAACTCTGAAAGATCCAAGGATGGGTGATGCTGAGGTGAGGACTCTAATCATAACCACCACTTTTATCAATTTTCAAGTGGTTAAAGGGGAGGCAGATCTAGTTGCCAAGAAACTCATGCTTCAACTAAAGGAGTTTTGTTGAGTTCAAGTCATATAGTCAGCATCGCTTCTTACATGGGAGACCATTACTGTTAGATGGGCCTTCTAACCACAATGGAAAGAGAATTTGTTGATATACAGGGGCATACTACTGATCAGGAAGCCAGGGAACTAGTTTTCGAACTAAAGTTCCAAGAGAGGATTGCAGAATTTGGAGAAAAAAATTGTCAAAATCTCTCAAAGGTTGAAGACCAAAGAGGCTGATTTAGCCTTTCTACAGTGCCTGGAGCTGAGTAACCCTGATAATTTTGTGGTTAGTGGTCGATTATTGCCTAAAAGCCTTCTTTGGTCGAGAACTATCAATATGGATGATGTTAAGAAAAACTAATTTATTTTTTGTATGCATAGGAATGTATTTGATAATTTAGGCATCTCTCTATTAGTGTATCTGACTTTGTATTTTGCTTAGCTCTGATTTTTTGAATGAAATATTTTTTTTGGATGTTGCCTAATTTTATTTTTAGTGTCTGAGAATGTGCTATTAGCGCTTTATTGTACTTGATAATTTATAAGTCCGTTGAGGCCCATACCTGTTGGACTTCCTATTATACATGTTGAGATCGAATGGTTGCATTTACATAACTTATTTGGTGAAAGAAATAAAGTTTTTTTTTTTGCTCACTTTCTTGAGTGCTTTCTTTTTTATCGTGTCAAGTTTGGAGAAGAGTGGCTCGTCCTTCCCGTCAACAAGACATCATAAGGGTTCATAGATGGATAACAAGCTATTAGCAAAGGCTCAATCTAAGTATATTTTTGACAATGTCATGACATTAAGACCTATGAGGAAAGAGGGAATTCCTAATACCATTCATGAGCATAAGATTTATGTGTACTTTAAGCAATTTCAGTCGAGTTTGTAGTTACCACTGTGCATAGAACTAGGGGATATACTAAAATTTTTTGTGCTTCTTTTTTCCCATATTAGTCCTAACTTAAATATGAGGGTTATGGTGGTCATAATGTATGCTCATGTGTAATTTTTGTTTTGGTCCACCAATTTGTTTCTTTAATCCTTCCAATTAAAGGTGCAAAATGATTGGATGGTGGTGTTTTCTTCCCAGCTTAAGATGTTAGACCTTCCTAACAAATGTCTATCGATTAGAAGAAGCAACTTTGCTTCGCACGTAGAATAAACGGTTGGAACATTCCAACCGAGTTACATTGATCGAGAAGAAAATGCCTGGTCTTATGTCGCCGACTGCTAAAGAAGAGAAGATCTTTCATGCTTTCAAGAGGTGCAAAGCACTTCACATGCCCTACTCAAAGAGATGTTAAAAGGTAAATATCTTTCCTTTGTGTTGAAGTTGGAGGTTTTCTTAAGTTTGTTACAGATTAGTTGATTGATTACCACCATGATTCTTATTATTTGATCACATTTGAGAAGCACAGGCAAGTCAGTTGCTTGTCTGACCAGACTACTTCCATCTAGACCATTCACATGTCTGTCGGTACCGAATAATTTTTATCTTTATATAATCTTAGTTTTTTATATCACATAAAAATATCATTATTTTTTATTTTTAAAAGTGAAATACACATTCTTATACATAGGCAACATAACATGATATGCATATAAAAATTGAAATTTAGTTAATAGACATATAAATACATAGAAATTTACTATATGTACAAAATTTTTTTTTTTTTTTTTTTGGCCTTTACATACTTACGACCCAATTTCTACCTATTAACATATCCAACACCTAAATTTTACCTTTTACACATATGCCAAGCAAATCCCTCATATTACTTCAAAAATACGAATATTTTAATTTTTAAAAAGCGAAATGCATCTTTTTATGCAACATGTAACAATTATTTGGGCTGTAGATATATATATATAAATACATAATAATCAAGTGGTATGTATGTAAATGTTTATTTCTCCGTTCCTCGCTGTCGTACCCCCGTCCTGTTCCGTCACACATTCTACACTCCCAAAACTGAACTGTTTACTACCGATTTTAGACCTGACATCTCTCCTTAAAGCGAAAGACACCGCAGCTGCGGCAGCGATGGCGGCGGCGGCGGCGGAGGTAGAGGAGAACATTGAAGCCATGATCTTGCGGATCGAGCACAAGTCGAAGAAGATTGAGAACTTGCTCAAGCAGTTAAGAGGATCATAAGCTAACCTCAACGACCGACACAACATTCGTCTTTTCTCTGATATCCAGCTTGTTTTTTAAACTAAACGTCTGATGTTCCNAAGAAGATTGAGAACTTGCTCAAGCAGTTAAGAGGATCATAAGCTAACCTCAACGACCGACACAACATTCGTTTTTTCTCTGATATCTAGCTTGTTTTTTAAACTAAACGCCTGATGTTCTGCATAATGCTCAGATCGAAGCCGGTTGAGGCGCTGAAGACTGCTCTGGAGGGGTCTCCAACGAACACGAAGGATCAGCGATGCAAGGTTGGCGTTACCCCTTTCGTTTAGGGTTTCGATCTTGTTTTCCAGCTTTTAAGCGTTGTGACTTTCTTCTAAATTAGGGTTTTCTTTCATTGCAGTCGGCTAACTGGATTGTGGTGCATCGAGCAATGATGGCCATTAGGGACGTAGATGGCATGTTCTCTTCTCTGGACCCGGAGTACTACGACATTCTCATGAAGTAAGGTCTTTTCAACCTTTTCACTGGTTTTTCATTCTTGAATACCTGCACCATTTTTTTTTCACAAGATTGTAGTATATTTTTGTTTTTTTTTGTAGCAGTGAATGGAAATTTAGTGTAGCACAAATTACATACATATCACACAATTCTTATGTATTTACATATCTGACACCCAAATTTTAATATTTGGCTACATAGCACTCATATCTTTAATATAACATCAAAGATTTAATACCGAAGTGCTATAAATGTAATTATGGAAGTTTAGGTGTAAGATTTATAAATGTAAAAGAATTGTGTGTTATGGATGTAAATTTCCCTAATTTTTATGACCTTTTAAGTTAGTTAGCATCTATTGTTGCACCGGGCAAGGAAGTTTAGTTTATTGATGAGCAGCGGGTAAGTGGTTCGGTGGTTGGCCTCCAGCTCTTAGCCTATTTTGAATTAATTATTTTCCTTTTATTGAGTTTTACCTCTTGAGATCTTTGTATGTTGTCGAAGGTTCCATTTGTAAATGATATAGTTTTCAGTGTTTATATAGCAAATAAAAGTTAATCAATGCAAATGGGGTGTTTATTTTGTGTTTCTTATTTGACCATTGATGATTCACCTTCTTAGACTTTAAATACATTAGAATTGAAGCAACCAAAAAAATAAAAAAATCACTGTGTTGTTGATAGTTTAATTTCATTTTGGTCTTTATTTTAAACAATATCATCACCATTTGCTATATCCTAATTATTTTAGGGTTGGATCTATGAATTGTCAGTTTTTATGTATTTTTTAATTTGTTATACAAGATGTTAGATTTAATATGTAGAAATATTTTTGTGCAATTGTTATTCATGCTATCTTTTGCCTACAAATTTGTTTTTCTAATCTTTTCATCTTAATTTTATCTAAATGTGCTAAGGGTGCATTTTCCAAACAAGTTATATTTGTAAGTATCTTCTATATATAATAGATTCTACTCTTGCAATTATTCTGATATAATCATTTCTCAATTTATTTATTCTTCTTTTTTTTACATCAAGAAATTCTTCATTTTGTTTCTTCGATCAATAATTAAGTGTTGGTACTAAAGTAACCCATCCCCGTTTTTTTTATTATTAATCAAAGTTCAAAAAACCGAACCCAGTTTGACCTTGAACCGGCCGGAGGTCCGATTCTGATTGGCCTAAAAATCGTCCCCGCATTAAACCGCAATGAACCAGTTGGAACCGCCGGTTCATTCGTTGAACCAATTTTTTTTTAAAGTGCTTACTAAGAGATATTTTTTGGATTATAATACTAAATTGCTTGTCTTCTTGCAGTAATAGTGTATCATGCTTATTGATTTATCGTTGTTTTAATTTATAAGCACTTTTTTTCACATTAGATATTGTCTATTATAATTAATTTAGTACTATACATTTATGCAATTATGTATTCAATTTCATCGTTTTATCTTTTGTTTACTTACAAATCTTTTTTATTTGATGCTAACATTTTCTTCTTATTAATTCGTTTTAGAGGAACAATAGTTTAATGTAATGGAATGAAATAGTTTAAGGAACCGACAGTGCTATCTATATTAGAAGAAAATATTAGTCATTTAAATGAGTTTTTTCACTTCACATATGATTTATATTTCATGATATATTTTTTATACTGCATATACTTTGACATTGTTATGCCATTTAAGTTATAGTTAATAATTTTTAATATTTATGACGTCTACCGATTCAACCTCTGGCTCAACTCCGGTTCAATTGTTGAACCTTGAAGATCCTCCTCTTCCGGTTCAATATCTGGTCCGGTATTTAAAACCTTCTTATTAATACTAATGGATCTGCATATTATTTTGCTGATGAGTGAAAATCTCAAAATAAAGGCTTTAGATATCAGACATATTACCTTTCTATTAAGTGTACGACTAAAGAAGATTTCACAATCTTTTTGACAGTTTTGAAGCATTATAGTTGATATAATAGAAGGTTCAAGGCTCTTGAGCAACCATGTAAGAACAACATAGTTGGGCACGTCACATTTTGAAAAAAAATTTTGGTGCTAAAGCTATCTAATGGAGGTCATGCACTCCAGAACTCCTTTATTTATAATGGAGGAATGAGTATAACTGCTAGATTACTATGAAATAACCTATATTGCTCACTATATGAGGATCATTTTTCTAATATGAAAATTTGTTAACTGATACCATAATTTGGTGCCATTGACGAGTTTGTAGGTCATCATGCGCATGGACTTTTTATCCACTATTCCCATAGAAAAAACGGTTTATATTTTACCTCTGCGGGTTCTTAATTATTTTTTTATTTATTTTGGAAGAAATGGTGCTATTTGAACTAAATGCACTTAGACATCCATTCTAAGTTAGTGATATTTTGGAAAATAGTTGTTTATGGCTGATGAGANATATTGCTCACCATATGAGGATTATTTTCCTAATATGAAAATTTGTTAACTAATACCATAATTTGGTGCCATTGATGAGGTCCTAGGTCATCCATGCGCATGGACTTTTTATCCGCTATTCCCATAGAAAAAACGGTTTATATTTTACCTCTGCGGGTTCTTAATTATTTTTTTATTTATTTTGGAAGAAATGGTGCTATTTTGAACTAAATGCACTCAGACATCCATTCTAGGTAAATTATATTTTGGAAAAGAGTTGTTTATGGCTGATGAGGTTCAAGATGAATACAACAATTTAAGGAGCATTTTCAAGTTTTGTCGACTGGTCTTTATAATATCAGTCTTTGAGATAATTCATAATCTAACCATGATGGAACAATCTTCAAATAATTATCAAACACCAAAAAGGTGAAAGACGGCTTTTTATATAAAAAATAACTCTATTTTCACTTTTAAAAAGTGAAAGACACCTTTTCATGCATAGGTAAGTTGGCATATATTTTAAAATTGAAGTTTAGGTGAGATATGTAAATACATAGGAATTGAGTGGTTTGTATGTAAATCATCCTAAATTACTTCAAAATTAGTTATATGATTGTTAATTGTGTGGAACATTTCCTGGAGTGCCAATTCTTTCCGTTCAATTCTATGAGCCTAATTATAACTCAGCTGTCCATCAAGCTTTGTCTACTCATCACATATCTTAGCCATCATAGGCTGAACTCATTATATATCCTTCACTAAAAAAAAATCTATAGATTTTGGAACGGCTGACTATGTTTTTTTATTTATTGTAAGATTGATCTTTGTGGATGCTTATGAAAGTGCAGATGACAGTGGAAGATTATCCGCAAGGAATACACATTATTTGGGGGCATTTACACACATACCATCCAATTCCTATGTATTTACATATCTAACACTTAAATTTTGCTTTTTATATTTGTACCACCTAAAGCTTTTATATGACATCAAATATTCCTCCATTTTAACTTTTAAACGTGAAATAATTCTTTTAATGCATAGGTAAAGTGATATGTATGTAAAAATTGAACTTTAGGTGTTAAATATGTAAATATGTAAGAATTGAGTGGTATGTTTGTAAATCTTCCCTTTTTTTGCTTCTTCATTTTGCAAGTAACTTTACCCTTATCCCAACTATTCCTAGACGAGCACTTGATTTCCCTCATGCTTGCATTGTTTTGAAGATGTTACAAAAGAAAAATTGATCTCATGAAATTTGTAACATTTTATATTATTTCAAAATTTTTTCATCTTTATTTTTTTCGGAGGAATTCCTCCTAGGAGCTGTATGATGCAAATTTTAANTGCCATGAACTGCTGCAGTTTGACAATGTTGTTTTTTAATTTTTAATTTAATTTTATTTATTTTTTTAGTTTCACAATGTTGTTGTCTTCTTGCCTTTATGGCCAAGGTTCCCATTGTTTCCCTATATGTTATTTTCCCCTGGCCGCCTTAGGCTATGGATAGGGGTGTCAAATCAGGTTCGTGGGCTGAGTTTGGATCTGACACAAATTTGAACCAACCTTAAATTGCTTGACCCGAACCTGGCCATATTAAATGGGTGAGAAGGTCCATCTTCGACAAAGCCTTTTTCAACTCGCTAATTTGAACTCGACACATAATCCGTTTAATGTAATACATAGCAAGTATTCAGGTTGATTTCTAGTCGATTTTGGGCTGGATAGTTGATTGGTTGATTTTGAGTCAATTTTTGATTGGTGTGTCGACCCGAACCCGATTTGAAAAATTAAGCGGGTTAAAATTCCTAGCCCGAACTCAACCCAAAAATTAATCCGGTTAACCTATACCCAAATTTCTCAAGTTGTTCGGGTCGAGTTGATGTATCGGACAATTTTTGAGACATCTAGCGTTGTGCTATGAATCAAACCTTTCCATTCTTGGCACTGTTTGGTCTCTTTAGCATTGTTCCTTCATATTTTAATGGTATCTTAAAGTAAAACATGAATTGGACTTAACAAATCGAGCTATAGAATTTGTAGAGAATTTTCTATTGTTGACATTAATGCTGGATGTTCTGAGGAGATCATTATTGCTTCTGTCTAATTTGAAATTAGTAATTTCTTGTTTTAGATTGTTTTGAAGATTATGATTAGGATTCTCTAGGAGGCATTTAAAAATCATTAAAGATTGAACATAAAAAAAAAAAAAAAGATTGTTTTGCTCTCTTCTTGTATGTGCTTGTTGAATGTGTATTTTTCAAGTGCTTCATTTCACATTTGTGGAGATGAGGCCTCATTCATCCATTTATGGTGATTTTTATCCATCTTCTTATTTCTTTAATTAATTAATCATTGATTTGTGTGTTAATCAAGATTTTGCGAAAGTAAAATACGTGCTGCATTTTTTTTCTGAACCGAGAACTTGATAGTTGTTAAATTTTACGATTGGTCCTCTTTTTCTTATAGAATTTCATAGTAGTCCAATTGTTAAATTTTCTTGTGGAATGAATGAAGTGTTGATTGACTTTATATTAAAAGTGACAAGTTTGTTGCTAAAATCATAAATTAGTAACTTGATAGTTGTTAAATTTTACGATTGGTCCTCTTTTTCTTATAGAATTTCATAGTAGTCCAATTGTTAAATTTTCTTGTGGAATGAATGAAGTGTTGATTGACTTTATATTAAAAGTGACAAGTTTGTTGCTAAAATCATAAATTAGTAACTTAATAGTTGTTAAATTTTACGATTGGTCCTCTTTTTCTTATAGAATTTCATAGTAGTCCAATTGTTAAATTTTCTTGTGGAATGAATGNCATTTGTGGAGATGAGGCCTCATTCATCCATTTATGGTGATTTTTATCCATCTTCTTATTTCTTTAATTAATCAATCATTGATTTGCGTGTTAATCAAGATTTTGCGAAAGTAAAATACGTGCTGCATTTTCTTTTTGAACCGCGAACTTGATAGTTGTTAAATTTTACGATTGGTCGTATTTTTCTTATGGAATTTCATAGTATTCCAATTGTTAAATTTTCTTGTGGAATGAAAAAGTGTTGATTGACTTTATATTAAAAGTGACAAGTTTGTTGCTAAAATCATAAATTAGTAACTTATGAATTGTGATATATATAATTTTAATTTTATAATGCATAACATCTCAACCTAAAAACACTTGTGCATGTATAAAAAAATAATCTTAATTTTTAGAATTAAATGAAAACACGGCACTCAATAGGACACGGAAAAAGGATTCATGTAGCCCACCTCACTTGATGAGAAGAAGTCTTGTTGTCGTTGTTATCGTAATGTAATACATAACATCTTAGTTTATATTATAGACTGTCCTACCTTACTATGGTTTACCAAAAGTTATTTTTTAGCAATATATTGACTATTTATTAATCAAACTTATGGATTTAATTACTATTATTTTGAATTTAGTTACTAAAATAGTGGTGATGAACTCCTGCAATGCATGACCATTTGCAACAATTCAAATTTAGAATGGTAAATGTAATGACTCTCCATATTCTCTCCCATTATTACCATTTTTTGTATGGCGAGCTGCTTACAGCCTCAAGCATTATCTATTTAATTGGGCACCTACCAATTCTTATGTATTTACATATCTCACACCTAAATTCTCGCATCTACTTCTAAAAAATGAAATGCACTTTTTGTTTTCATGCATAGGTTTATGACACCAAGGTACTAAAAAAATAAATTTGAAACTTTGGGAGTTAGATATGTAAATACATAAAAATTGTGTGGTATGTATGTAATTTGTCTCCACTGATTTTATTGTTGAAAAGGTACCTCTACCGTGGCCTGGCTACTGGTGACCGACCGACATGCGATCAGTGCCTTAGAATCCACGAGAAACTGACGGAGAAAGCTGGGCTGGGATGCATACTGCGATCGCTTGCGGACACTGTAAATAGTGTGTGACCATCTTCTGCCATTTTCTAAAATTAATGTAAAATATTTTGCTTAATATTGTTGATTAATACGTACATTTCTCTTGTAATATTTATCACAGCCGTCTGTCACCTATTTTAGGGTATTGGAATGTCATGTCAGATCGAACAACTTTGGTTTAGGTGAATAGATATAATTTCATATAATCATGAGGTGTTCCTTGACTTGGCTTTTTATCTCTGTTCAGTTGCTGTTTAGTTTGATGAATGAGTTTGCTTGTATGTTGCAAGTGACTTTTTTGAATTTCGAACTGGTTTCGGCTTGGTTTGTGTTTGGCTTAATGCAGACCAAACTGAGTTTATATGTTGGGATCATTTGATGGGGTTTTACCTTTGAGAAAATTTCGTTTAATAGCAACGTTGGGAAAAGCTCCATTTTAAAATTATGGTTATGGTCGGTAAAATAAGATGGTTGCTTGAATATGGAAGAAAGAGAGGAGAAGTAGGGAAATCACAATGACGGACGAGCGGGGGAGAAAATTATAGTGATAGACAAATGAAAGCAGAACATAGGTCCGAAAGTCATGACGGCGTTGCGCTTGGAATTTTGGCAAAGATGACGTTGCGGTGTGTGTGCGTGNTGTGTGTGTGTGTGTGTGTGTGTGTGTGTGTGTGTGTGTGTGTGTGTGTGTGGTTTTTATATCTAATAGTCTTAAAAAGCAACAATCACTTTATATGACTGTTTATATTAAAGGAGTTTTTTTTGGAAGAAGCCCTTCCAAACAAAGCCTAACGAGGGCTCCAGTTCTAAGATAAATTGTAGAAGTTTAGGTGAATATCAGTCATGTGATAACCATCATAATTGTGCTGCCAAAAGATCAAAATCAGAACTGTTGACCCGAATTTGATTAGTATTTAAAACGGTATCATCCCATTTTATAAATGAAAGCCCACCATCCGCATAGAGCCAAATATCAGCCGGAGTCGCACGATCCCAATAAAAATTAAAAAGTTGGACGGTTGGATCATACCTACGCCACCTATGCGACGAGCCCGCTCCCTTACCCGCACATTTCAAGTCTTCAGTACTCTCCGTTCTCTCTCCGAACTCGAGCTCGCAGGTCGCTGATGGCTTATACAAATCTCCCGTCGAGCTCCACCCTCCACGCCCTCTCACCAAAATTTCAGAGCGGCCAAACGGGCTCTGCACGATCTCTGCCNATGAGTTTGCTTGTATGTTGCAAGTGACTTTTTTGAATTTCGAACTGGTTTCGGCTTGGTTTGTGTTTGGCTCAATGCAGGCCAAACTGAGTTTATATGTTGGGCTCATTTGATGGGGTTTTACCTTTGAGAAAAATTGGTTTAGAAGCAACATATGGTTATGGTCGGTAAAATAAGATGGTTGCTTGAATATTATAGTGATAGACGAACGAAAGCAGAACATAGGTTCAAAAGTCATGACGGTGTGCGCTTGGAATTTGTGCAAATATGACGATGTAGTGGAAGCAAAGTTCGATGAAGGTGGTCATCCAAATGAGGGTTGTGTGTGTGTGTGTGTGTGTGTCAATTCTTAGAGGTTTTTATATCTAATAGTCTTAAAAAGCAACAATCATTTTATATGACTGTTTATTTTAAAGGAGTTTTTTTTAGAAGAAGCCCTTCCAAACAAAGCCTTAGATGAGGGCTCCAGTGCTAAGATAAATTGTAGAAGTTTAGGTGAATGAATATCAGTCATGTGATAACCATCATAATTGTGCTGCCAAAAGATCATATTGATTTTGAAATTTATTATTACTACATTTTTCATATTAAAAGAGATTTTTTTTTTATAATATTAAATTGGAGGGCGAGGTGATGTATATAACTTTTATCTTTATATTTTGAATAATTGTACATTTTATGATTTAAATTTGAGTCATTCAATATAATAACAATATAGATGGCATATTTTGTTTGATTACTCGAATGAAAGACAAAATTAGCCTGAATGGATTGAATGTGATTTGAAATTGGCTAGTTATATTCAATTTCGAACGAAGCCCGCTTCGTTCGAAATTGAATCGAGCTCGATTCGGCTCGAAATCGAAATGAGTTGTCTTAAATTGATATTTGGATCCATTCCAACTCAAAATAGGATCAAAATCGAAACGATCTGGTTCAAAATCGAAACGATCTGCCTCAAATTGATATTTGGATTCATTGAAATCAGCTCAAAATCAGCTGGAGCAAGCTCAAAATCAAAACTGTTGACCCGAATTTGATTAGTATTGAAAACGAACAAACACTTTAGGATAGGTATCATTCAATTTTATAAATGAAAGCCCACCATCCGCATAGACCCAAATATCAGCCGGAGTCGCATGATCCCAATAAAAATTAAAAAGTTGGACGGTTGGATCATACCTACGCCACCTATGCGACGAGCCCGCTCCCCTACCTGCACTGTGGCTACCCGCACATTTCAAGTCTTCGGTACTCTTCTCTCTCTGAACTCGAGCTCGCAAGTCGCTGATGGCTTATACAAATCTCCCGTCGAGCTCCACCTTCCGCGCCCTCTCACCAAAATTTCAGAGCGGCCAAACGGGCTCCGCGCGATCTCTGCCCTTTCAATCCAGACCTAAACTTGCCAGAAGCTCAAATCCATGGAACTCCTTCACTTTCTCCACTCCTAAATACTCGACCACTTTGCTTCGGCTTCGTAGTGAGACTACTCGCGCGGTTGGAGGGACAGAGGTGAAGGGCGAGTCCGACGGCGGCGATGCTCTGATCGGTGAAGACTCTGCGGTTTTCAAATTGGANCTCCACCTTCCGCGCCCTCTCACCAAAATTTCAGAGCGGCCAAACGGGCTCCGCGCGATCTCTGCCCTTTCATTCCAGACCTAAACTTGCCAGAAGCTCAAATCCATGGAACTACTTCACTTTCTCCACTCCTAAATACTCGACCACTTTGCTTCGGCTTCGTAGTGAGACTACGCGCGCGGTTGGAGGGACAGAGGTGAAGGACGATTCCGACGGCGGCGATGCTCCGATCGGTGAGGACTCTGCGGTTTTCAAATTGGGGGAGCAGAAGCTCGCTTCATGGGTCTATTTCACGTTTATTTTGGGAGCTGTTTTCTTTGCTCTCGACGCTTTGTGGATTAATCCGTCAACGGGATATGGAACCGCATTCATCAGTGCGGTTTCTGGCATTTCGGAGAGCCCTGAGGTGAGTTATGAATGGTGAATTCTTTCTGTGTTTTTGATTTTATGAATTATGATGATTGAGCGCTATGGCACAGAATCTCACTGTTACTATTAATTCTTTTGGCCGTTAACGANGGTGAGTTATGAATGGTGAATTCTTTCTGTGTTTTTGATTTTATGAATTATGATGATTGAAGCGCTATGGCAAAGAATCTCACTGTTACTATTAATTCTTTTGGCCGTTAACGGTATGATTGTTTTCAATGAAGGTATATGTCATGGTTATTATTCCCTTAGTATTTTGTTTGATTATCAATACTATTAATTAGGTTCTGTGTGCGTGCTGTCAAGTTCCTTTGGTAAAATCTTGTCTATGCATGGGCAAAATCTAAGCAAACTTATTATGTAAATAAATTAATAATAAGAAAACACTAGGAGTTAAGTCAAAACACTTTGTTTTCCTGAAGTATTGGGAAAATAATTTATTGAAGAGGGCAAAATTACTTGTTTTTATTTGCAGCCTGTTAAAAAATTAAAATTTCAAATTTTAGGGTGGGCAATTGCTCACCTTGGGTTGTTTCTACTATTGAAAACCATTAAGCTATTGTTGTATTTATGGATTTTGTGCAATCCATAATATTTAGAAAATATGTTGAACCTTTATTGTGTTTCTCAGTTCTAAATCAAGTTGTGGTGTTTGTTTGGTCTATCTGGTAGTGATGCTAATATAAAAACGTGTGGGTTGAAATGATGAGCACATGAAGACCTTTGATCATGCAATGGGGATTAGCCACACTTGTCATTACAGAATGTTATAGATTGCCTCTCTCTTATGGTGGATATAAAATTCAATTTGTAAATTACTTTATTTTTTTATTGATAGAGCAGATTAAAGAGACGTGAATTATTAATTGATCTCCATTCTTTTATTTCTTCGGGGCTTTTTACCTGTAAGTTTCATGCTAGGTTGTGCCATTAGCAGTCTGGTTAGAGAAATATTAGTTTGATGGAGGAAGGTTGGGTAAAAAATTGCTCAAACTGAAATAGTATTTGATTCAATTTCAGTTGCTGATATTTCATGAACTTATAATTTGGCTTGGCAGAGTTTTGGGGTCTGGGAAATTCAAATATCTAGAAATGAAATACAAATATGTGTTATATGGTTCATCTTGAGCCATGCAATCAGAAATTAATGATTGATTTTAAATCTATAGCCTATAGAACCTCTTTCCATTTTTAAATTTATGGAAAATCAAGACAGTTGACTAAATATGGTATATTTATACAGAAGCGAATTGAGCCAATCTAATCAAAACAATTATTAATGTTTTTTAACTCCAAAATAAAAATCTGATAGAAAATTTGGGTTTTTTTGGAGCTTCACTCTTAGTCATCTTGGTTTTGGTTTTTAGCTTTCGGTTAGCTCAACTTGCTGCAATTCAATTTCAAATAGTCATCATTTTGAAAAAGCAACTGAGCTTAATAAAGTGTGTGCAAGTGATCTCACATGTAAGCCTTAATGTCTTTGGTTGCAAAGTGTAGTTTATTAATGAATATAATTGCAATTATAAAGTTAATACTTGCTAATTTGTTAAAGGATGTGTTCATAATGGCTGAATTTTTATAAAAATACTTTCCAGAAATTGAGCTAGTGGAGTAAGGATTAAACTTACTTGTCTTAGCTATTTTCTATATCAAAACAATAAATCAAATGATGAATAGAGTGGGATAGACGATTTCTTATAAAGTAAACTCTTGTAGAGTATGACCCAATTAGTCCATCTTCTATTAATTGTAAGGACTTTAATGCAATATACATCTTTGCCAATTAGAGAATCTAAAGGTGAGGGTACCCTAGATTTGTTGGTTTTGGGCATCATAAATGTTTGCATGATTGGGATTATTATGTGGCCATAGGTTTTCGTTGGGCAATCCTGACTAGACATAATTATGGTTTAAGCTTACTAAAGATGTTTGTCATTAGTCTTATTGGAGATAGTTATGGTGTATACCTCACAATGAGACCACTATAATGGATGTCTGGAAGGGAATTATTATGCGACATGCAATATTATGACACTTGTCCTGATTAAGCAACAAATATGACATAAGTGAGGATGTAGTCCAAGTCTAAGAAAAGATGACTGCAAGCGACATAGGCCTTTGAGGAGATGATTATATTGCAAGTGTGACTGTGGTGCGGGTCTAGAGGCGATGGCATTTGCGCAATGCAAATGAGGTTGCAATGTAAAGCTTAAAGGACATGACTGAGGTGTAGCTAGGATTGTAGTATTGAAGTGGCACATGTCTTAAAGGAGCAAATGTGACTCATGCAAGGTTGTGACACTTGTTTGAAGGATACAGTTGTAGTGAAATCAAGGTTGCAACATGACCCTAGTGCAGGTACATACCTCTTGAGAGGACATGATCATTTGGAGTATGCTCGCAAGGATCAGAGCTTGTCTATACCTAGAAATTCTATGACTTATTGAGCTTGCCATTCATAGGGGATTTCCTTATCCGTGATCTCATTTAGGCATAAAAAATTACACATTTCTAATCCAACAGAATCAAGGCCTATTTATGGTGCATGAAAATTATTTCATGTCTTAATTATAATAAACTAGAATATTCTTTATAGATTGCGCCCTTCGTTTATTCGAAATGTGGCCAAATGACATTCTTTATTGCTGTTTTTTTGCTTTTCATAATTAAGATTAACTCGGGATATTAGAGTTGGTTTGATGATGTTATTATTGGCGATGTCTCTATTTGAGAATGGGAAAAAAAAACCATCTTGTAGTTTCACGTTGTCACTATACAGTATGGTAGCTTAGTATTAATTAAGTCAGGAATTGCGGTTGGAAGGTATTATCATTTCATTTACTTTTCACATATTTTCATAACTCTTAATTCGTGAAAGAGTCGTTAAGCAACCACAAAATACATTGCACAGAAATCAAATCATCCAAATTTAACACATAATCTGCAAATAAAATATCTTAAACCAACACACAACAGTTTCACTACTCAGAAGGAAATAGTACAATAACTACAACCACACAACACAATACAACACATATCAGCAATAGTTCTTATGCAAACTAAATCCCTTTTGTTAGTCATATCAACCTAATATTTTACTTGATAGAAACAATTAATTTAAATAATAAGTTTACTCGACTTAATGATGAATTTCAATCTTTTTTTGTATTAGATTAGTATGCAAATGCTATATGTGAATGACCAAAAGCAATGTAATTCATTAATTAATTAAACTGTAAGCTTTCATTTTAAATTTAACAATTTACGTTTAAATTTAAGTATTTACTCTTCTTAGCATATTTAAAAAGTCGTATCATGATTATAATTATATCTAAATGTATCGTCAAAATTTTATCCGTAAGTGCCTTTAAAATTTTGCACCCAAAGGTACACCTTTATCATTTTCATTTTATTTCTCGTGCATAGATATATCACATTCTCTGTCATTATTATCTAGGGGCAATCTTGAATTACTCGGCTCTTTACATTTCATTTCCTTTAATTACCTCCTTTAAAAGTCATTGAACTATCATTTTTCTTTTTTATAATTTCATTCATCTCAATGATTTTTTTAACTAAGAACATACATATAATTATAAAAGCAGGTATCTGAAGCATTATAGAAGTCTTTATTTATTAAAACATCAATTTAATACATACAAGAAAATAGCACTCACTTAAACCTTTAAGTGACCTCTATAGAAGTTTATTCCTTCTCTTTACTTCCTCTTACTCCATCTATTTCAATTAAAAGTGCACGTATAAGTATTTTAAGTTATTTTTCGATTCTAATCACGGATTCTAACTTTAGAAAAATTCAATATATTTTTAGTGACATTTTATTAAATAAAATTTTATAATAAATGCATAACTCTTACCCCCACTGAAGTTGCTTCTAAATTTTTAATCTGAGATCCTTCCTCCTTTGCTTCTAACCAAAATAATAAAAAAACCTATTAGTACATTAAATTAATTATGTAAAATCCTATATATGAAATTAACCATAAACCTACCTCAATTATCTCCTTTTCTTTTGCAAAAATATTAATCTCGATATTCCTCAAATATGAGATTTCTATAGTTTCAATCCTCCTTTGTTAAACATACCATTAACCCTTAACAAAATAAACCTACTCTTAGCTTCATAGTGGCTCGGTCAATTTTCTATTCACAGACTTCAACTTCTAAAGAAATCCCACACACATGAGCTGCCTCGTCTCCCCTTTCCTTCTTCCTTCAAGCTCAGTTAGACCCAGTACAACACAATGAGCCACCTCCCCTTCCTCTTCATTTGAGCTTGGCTCGACTTCAACATTGTAGAAAGAGTCAACCTCCTCCCTCTTCTACCGCTCGTGGCCAGTCAAGCACGGTAAGCTTCGCACGATAGAGAAATGCTACAAAATCCTTTCTCCTATTCCCTTTTCTCCTTCAACTTCTTCTTCTCCACCTTTGGCTTCTTCTATTTCTTCTTCTTCTAAGGCGCACCCAAATGACCTTCACTCGCTCGACTGTGGTGTTTACAAGCCTCTTCTCCTTCCTTGTTTTCTTTTTCCTTCACTGGCGTTTCTTCCTTTCTTCCTCTTTGCTCTGTTAGGGCACGAGTCTCCTTCGCTTTTCACACAGAGCCCTCGACTTCAACTTTGTACAAAGGGTCGATATCCTCCCTCTTCTACCTCTCATGGCCGATCGAGCACGGTAAGCTTTGCACGACAGAGAAAAGCCGCACAATCCTTCCTCCTCTCCTTCTTCTCCTCCTTTGGCTTCTTGTTTTTCTTCTTTCTTCTTGAGAGCACCCAAACGACCTTCACTTGCTTGAATTTGGTGCCTACAAGCGTCTTCTCCTTCCTCATCTTCCTTTTCTTTCACAATCGTTTTTTCTTTTCTTCCTCTTTGCTCGGCTAGGGCATGAGCCTCCTTCGCTTCTCACACAGAGTCCTTGACTCTTCTTCCTTTTTCTACTTCTCTATCTCCCACTCTCGCTCTCTCGACTGATACAAAGAAATGGACCTCATTCATCCTCTTTTTCAACTCCTAAAGACAACACTGTCTAAAAAATATTCATATCGATTCAAAATTCTTAATAATATTATTATTATTTTGTTTATTTATTTATTTTCCCTCTTTTTTTTTTCTTAGTCATATATTACAAACACTATTAGTTCAATAGATGTGCAACATTAACAATTAGTCTTTATCCCACTAAGTGGGGTTGGTTACATGAATTCTTTTTCTCCTTTGTGTTCTATTATGTGTCATATTTTCATTTAATTCTAATAAATTAAGATTGTTCTTTATACAACATGCCTAGTTTTCTTAGGTCAACCTCTATCTTTCTTAGCATAAGTCCTATCTAAATCATCTACTTTCCTAAATGGGTCATCATATGGTCAACGTTTTATGTGAGCAAACCTTCTAAGATGACTCTCTCTAATCTTGTTTGTTACTAGAGCTACTCAAACCCTTTCACACACATATTTGTTTCACATTTTGTCTCTAAGTGTAAAGGCACTCATCCACCTGAGCATTCTCATTGCAACAACACTTGATTTTATGTGCTGATCTTTGTTACTTGTGGAATCCTCCATCTTTTTTACAATAATATTGGAATCCTCCCATCTTTTTTACAGGCCAACATTCTGTGCCATAAAGCATTGCAATTTTCACGAGTTCAATACTTGTGATTGATGGAAATATGTACCAATGGATTCATGGGAATAATTCTTCNCTTTGGTATTTTGACAAATTTGTAAAATCTATCTTATTATTGTATGTCTTCATTGAATTCGAATCAACACTTGTAGGAGTTCCGAATCACTACCATAGTAATGAACTGCTGCAGTTTGACAATGTTGTTTTTAATTTTTAATTTTAATTTTTTTTTTTAATAGTTTCACAATGTTGTTGTCTTCTTGCCTTTATGGCCAAGGTTCCCATTGTTGCCCTATATGCTATTTTCCCCTGGCCGCCTTTAGGCTATGGATTTTGCCTTTATATCTTTAGGGGTGTCAAATCGGGTTTGAGGGCTGAGTTTGGATCTGACACAAAATTGAACCAACCGGAAATTGCTTGACCTGAACCTGACCTGCATATTAAATGGGTGAGAAGTTCCATCTTCGACAATGCCTTTTTCAACTCGCTAATTTGAACCCGACACATAATCCTTTTAATGTAATACATAAGAAGTATTCAGGTTGATTTCAAGTCGATTTTGGGCTGGATGGTTGATTGGTTGATTTTGAGTCAATTTCTGTTTGGTGTGTCGGCCCGAACCCGATTTGAAAAATTAAGCAAGTTAAAATTCCTAACCCGAACTCAACCCAAAAATTAATCCGGTTAACCTATACCCAAATTTCTCAAGTTGTTCGGGTCGAGTTGGTGTGTCGGTCAATTTTTGAGACATCTAGTGTTGTGCTATGAATCAAACCTTTCCATTCTTTGGCACTGTTTGGTCTCTTTAGCATCGTTCCTTCATATTTTGATGACATCTTAAAGTAAAACATGAATTGGACTTGACAAATCGAGCTGNTGATGGTATCTTAAGGTAAAACATGAATTGGACTTAACAAATTGAGCTGTTGATTTTGTAGAGAATTTTCTATTGTTGACATTAATGCTGGATGTTCTGAGGAGATCATTATTGCTTCTGTCTAATTTGAAATTAGTAATTTCTTGTTTTAGATTGTTTTGAAGATTATGATTACGATTCTCGAGGAGGCATTTAAAAATCATTAAAGATTGAACATAAAAAAAAAAAATTGTTTTGCTCTCTTCTTGTATGTGCTTGTTGAATGTGTATTTTTCAAGTGCTTCATTTCACATTTGTGGAGATGAGGCCTCATTCATCCATTTATGGTGATTTTTATCCATCTTCTTATTTCTTTAATTAATTAATCATTGTTTTGTGTGTTAATCAAGATTTTGCGAAAGTAAAATACGTGCTGCATTTTCTTTCTGAACCGCGAACTTGATAGCTGTAAATTTTACGATTGGTCCTGTTTTTCTTATGGAATTTCATAGTAGTCCAATTGTTAAATTTTCTTGTGGAATGAATAAAGTGTTGATTGACTTTATATTAAAAGTGACAAGTTTGTTGCTAAAATCATAAATTAGTAACTTATGAGTTGTGATATATATAATTTTAATTTTATAATGCATAACATCTCAACCTAAAAACACCTGTGCATGTATAAAAAAATAATCTTAATTTTTAGAATTAAATGAAAACATGGCACTCAATAGGACACGGAAAAAGGATTCATGTAGCCCGCCTCACTTGATGAGAAGAAGTCTTGTTGTCGTTGAGAAGAAGTCTTGTTGTCGTTGAGAAGAAGTCTTGTTGTCGTTGTTATCGTATCGTAATACATAACATCTTAGTTTATATTATAGACTGTCCTACCTTACTATGGTTTACCAAAAATTATTTTTTTCAATATATTGACTATTTATTAATCAAACTTATGAATTTAATTACTATTATTTTGAATTTAGTTACTAAAATAGTGGCGATGAAATCATGCAATGCATGACAATTTGCAACAATTAAAATTTAGAATGGTAAATGTAATGACTCTCCATATTCTCCCATTATTAACATTTTATTGTATGGCGAGCTGCTTACAGCCTCAAGCATTATTTATTTAATTGGGCATCTACCAATTCTTATGTATTTACATATCTCACACCCAAATTCTCGCATCTACTTCTAAAAAATGAAATACACATTTTCTTTTCATGCATAGGTTTATGGCACCAAGGTATTAAAAAAATAAATTTGAAACTTTGGGCGTTAGATNAACATCTTAGTTTATATTATAGACTGTCCTACCTTACTATGGTTTACCAAAAATTATTTTTTTCAATATATTAACTATTTATTAACCAAACTTATGAATTTAATTACTATTATTTTGAATTTAGTTACTAAAATAGTGTTGATGAAATCCTGCAATGCATGACAATTTGCAACAATTAAAATTTAGAATGGTAAATGTAATTACTCTCCATATTCTCCCATTATTACCATTTTTTGTATGGCGAGCTGCTTACAGCCTCAAGCATTATTTATTTAATTGGTCATCTACCAATTCTTATGTATTTACATATCTCACACCTAAATTCTCGCATCTACTTCTAAAAAATGAAATACATTTTTTGTTTTCATGCATAGGTTTATGACACCAAGGCACTAAAAAAATAAATTTGAAACTTTGGGCGTTAGAAATGTAAATACATAAAAATTGTGTGGTGTGTATGTAATTTGTCTCCACTGATTTTATGNATATTGCTCACCATATGAGGATTATTTTCCTAATATGAAAATTTGTTAACTAATACCATAATTTGGTGCCATCGATGAGGTCCTAGGTCATCCATGCGCATGGACTTTTTATCCGCTATTCCCATAGAAAAAAACGGTTTATATTTTACCTCTGCGGGTTCTTAGTTATTTTTTTATTTTTTTTTGGAAGAAATGGTGCTATTTGAACTAAATGTACTTAGGCGTCCATTCTAGGTAAATGTTATTTTAGAAAATAGTTGTTTATGGCTGATGAGATTCAAGATGAATACAACACTTTTAAGGAGCATTTTCAAGTTTTGTCGACTGGTCTTTATAATATCAGTCTTTGGGATAATTCATAATCTAACCATGATGGAACAATCTTCAAATAATTATCAAACACCAAAAAGGTGAAAGACGGCCTTTTACATAAAAAATAACTCTATTTTCACTTTTAAAAGGTTAAAAACACCTTTTCATGCATAGGTAAGTTGGCATATATTTTAAATTTAAAGTTTAGGTGTTAGATATGTAAACACATAGGAATTGGGTGGTTTGTATGTAAATCATCCTGAATTACTTCAAAATTAGTTATATGATTGTTAATTGTTTGGAACATTTCCTGGAGTGCCAATTCTTTCCACTCGATTCTATGAGCCTAATTATAACTCAGCTGTCCATCAAGCTTTTTCTACTCATCACATATCTTAGCCATCATAGGCTGAACTCATTATATATCCTTCACTAAAAAAGAATCTATAGATTTTGGGACGGCTCACTATGTTTTTTTATTTATTGTAAGATTGATCTTTTTGGATGCTTATGAAAGTGCAGATGACAGTAGAAGATTATCCGCAAGGAATACACATTATTTGGGGGCATTTACATACATACCATCCAATTCCTATGTATTTACATATCTAACACCTAAATTTTACTTTTTATATTCATACCACCTAAAACTTTTATATGACATCAAATATTCCTCCATTTTAACTTTTAAACGTGAAATACTTCTTTTAATACATAGGTAAAGTGATATGCATGTAAAAATTGAAGTTTAGGTGTTAAATATGNATGAACTGCTGCAGTTTGACAATGTTGTTTTTTAATTTTTAATTTAATTTTATTTATTTTTTTAGTTTGACAATGTTGTCGTCTTCTTGCCTTTATGGCCAAGGTTCCCATTGTTTCCCTATATGCTATTTTCCCCTGGCCGCCTTTAGGCTACGGATTTTGCCTTTATATCTTTAGGGGTGTCAAATCGGGTTCGAGGGCTGAGTTTGGATCTGACACAAAATTGAATCAACCTGAAATTGCTTGACCCGAACCTGACCTGCATATTAAATGGGTGAGAAGGTCCATCTTCGACAAAGCCTTTTTCAACTCGCTAATTTGAACCCGACACATAATCCTTTATATGTAATACATAACAAGTATTCAGGTTGATTTCAAGTCGATTTTGGGTTGGATGGTTGATTGGTTGATTTTGAGTCAATTTCTGGTTGGTGTGTCGGCCCGAACCCGATTTGAAAAATTAAGCGGGTTAAAATTTCTTACCCGAACTCAACCCAAAAATTAATCCGGTTAACCTATACCCAAATTTCTCAAGTTGTTTGGGTCGAGTTGATGTGTCGGTCAATTTTTGAGACATCTAGCGTTGTGCTATGAATCAAACCTTTCCATTCTTGGCACTGTTTGGTCTCTTTAACATTGTTCCTTCATATTTTGATGGTATCTTAAGGTAAAACATGAATTGGACTTAACAAATTGAGCTGTTGATNATGGATTTTGTGCAATCCATAATATTTAGAAAATATGTTGAACCTTATTGTGTTTCTCAGTTCTAAATCAAGTTGTGGTGTTTGTTTGGTCTATCTGGTAGTGATGTTAATATAAAAACATGTGGGTTGAAATGATGAGCACATGAAGGCCTTTGATCAGAATGTTATAGATTGCCTCTCTCTTATGGTGGATATAAAATTCAATTTGTAAATTACTTTATTTTTTTATTGATAGAGCAGGTTAAAGAGACGTGAATTATTAATTGATCTCCATTCTTTTATTTCTCTGAGGATTTGTACCTGCAAGTTTCATGCTAGGTTGTGCCATTAGCAGTCTGGTCAGAGAAATATTAGTTTGATGGAGGAAGGTTGGGTAAAAAACCGCTTAAACTGAAAAAGTATTTGATTCAATTTCAGTTGCTGATATTTCATGAACTTATAATTTGGCTTGGCAGAGTTTTGGGGTTTGGGAAATTCAAATATCTAGAAATGAAATACAAATATGCGTTATATAGTTCATCTTGAGCCATGCAATCAGAAATTAATGATTAATTTTAAATCTATAGCCTATAGAACCTCTTTCCATTTTTAAATTTTTGGAAAATCAAGACGGTTGACTGAATATAGTATATTTATACAGAAGTGAATTGAACCAATCTAATCAAAACAATTATTAATGTTTTTTAACTCCAAAATAAAAATCTGATAGAAAATTTTGGGAATTTTTTGGAGCTTCACTCTTAGTCATCTTGGTTTTGGTTTTTAGTTTTCGGTTGCTCAACTTGCTGCAATTCAATTTCAAATAGTCATCATTTTGAAAAAGCAACTGAGCTTAATGAGGTGTGTGCAAGTGATCTCACATGTAAGCCTTAATGTCTTTGGTTGCAAAGTGTAGTTTATTAATGAATATAATTGCAATTATAAAGTTAATACTTGCTAATTTGTTAAAGGATAGGTTCATAATGGCTGAATTTTTATAAAGATACTTTCCAGAAATTGAGCTAGTGGAGTGAGGATTAAACTTACTTGTCTTAGCTATTTTCTATATCAAAACAATAAATCAAATGATGAATAGAGTGGGATAAACGATTTCTTATAAAGTAAACTCTTTTAAGGAAATACAACCGAGTATGACCCAATTAGTCCATCTTCTATTAATTGTAAGGACTTTAATGCAATATACATTTGTCAATTAGAGAATATAAAGGTGAGTGTACCCTAGATTTGTTGGTTTTGGGCATCATAAATGTTTGCATGATTGGGATTATTATGTGGCCATAGGTTTTCGTTGGGCAATCCTGACTAGACATAATTATGGTTTAAGCTTACTAAAGATGTTTGTCATTAGTCTTATTGGAGATAGTTATGGTGTATACCTCACAATGAGACCACTATAATGGATGTCTGGAAGGGAATTATTATGCGACATGCAATATTATGACACTTGTCCTGATTAAGCAACAAATATGACATAAGTGAGGTTGTAGTCCAAGTCTAAGAAAAGATGACTGCGAGCGACATAGGCCTTTGAGGAGATGATTATGTTGCAAGTGTGACTGTGGTGCAGGTCTAGAGGCGATGGCAATTGCGCAATGCAAATGAGGTTGCAATGTAAAGCTTAAAGGACATGACTGAGGTGTAACTAGGATTGTAGTATCGAAGTGGAACATGTCTTAAAGGAGCAAATGCGACTCATGCAAGGTTGTGACACTTGTTTGAAGGATACAGTTGTAGTGAAATCAAGGTTGCAACATGGCCCTAGTGCAGGTACATACCTCTTGAGAGGACCTAATCATTTGGAGTATGCTCGCAAGGATCAGAGCTTGTCTATATCTAGAAATTCTATGACTTATTGAGCTTGTCATTCATAGGGGATTTCCTTATCCGTGATCTCATCTAGGCATAAAAAATTACACATTTCTAATCCAGCAGAATCAAGGCC
>JXCR01148532.1:24090-46631 GCA_002079205.1 Phalaenopsis hybrid cultivar | reverse complement strand
TCTGTTCAGTTGCTGTTTAGTTTGATGAATGAGTTTGCTTGTATGTTGCAAGTGACTTTTTTGAATTTCGAACTGGTTTCGGCTTGGTTTGTGTTTGGCTCAATGCAGGCCAAACTGAGTTTATATGTTGGGCTCATTTGATGGGGTTTTACCTTTGAGAAAAATTGGTTTAGAAGCAACATATGGTTATGGTCGGTAAAATAAGATGGTTGCTTGAATATTATAGTGATAGACGAACGAAAGCAGAACATAGGTTCAAAAGTCATGACGGCGTGCGCTTGGAATTTGGGCAAATATGACGATGTAGTGGAAGCAAAGTTCGATGAAGGTGGTCATCCAAATGAGTGTTGTGTGTGTGTGTGTGTGTGTGTGTGTCAATTCTTAGAGGTTTTTATATCTAATAGTATTAAAAAACAACAATCATTTTATATGACTGTTTATTTTAAAGGAGTTTTTCTTAGAAGAAGCCCTTCTAAACAAAGCCTAAATGAGGGCTCCAGTTCTAAGATAAATTGTAGAAGTTTAGGTGAATGAATATCAGTCATGTGATAACCATCATAATTGTGCTGCCAAAAGATCATACTGATTTTGAAATTTATTATTACTACAATTTTCATATTAAAAGAGATTTTTTTTTTCATAATATTAGATTGGAGGGCGAGTTAATGAATATAACTTTTATTTTTATATTTCGAATAACTGTACATTTTATGATTTAAATTTGAGTCATTCAATATAACAACAATATAGAAGGCATATTTTGTTTGATTACTCGAATGAAAGGCAAAATTAGTTTGAATGGATTGAATGTGATTTGAAATTGGCTAGTTATATTCAATTTTGAGCCCGCTTCGTTCGAAATTGAATCGAGCTCGATTCGGCTCGAAATCGAAACGAGTTGTCTTAAATTGATATATGGATCCGTTCCAACTCAAAATAGGATCAAAATCGACTAGATCTGGTTCAAAATCGAAACGAGCTGCCTCAAATTGATATTTGGATTCATTCCAATTTGGAATCAGCTCAAAATCAANCTATACAACATTGGCATGTAGCTCTAGGTGAGGATATTCCATTAGGGAACTTGCTTTGTACATTTATAACATTGACTTAAATAGGGTATTATAATATTTTACAACTACACCCCTAGACTCTTCAATATTTCATTTTTACCAATAGGATCCTAAATAAGGTACATTTCTCAACACACGCCTCAAGATAGGCAATTAGACAAATCTAATGAATTAAGTCCTTTAGTGACGCAGTCAGCCACTTACTCTCCGGTGGCTACATGACTTAGCTCAAGTAGCCCATTATTCAGCTTTTCCTTAATGAGGAATTTATTAATCTTCACATGTTTGGTTCTATCGTTACCGGGTTGTTGACAATGTGATTGCTGACTTGTTGTTGCACCACAACTTCATTTTAGTTCTTTGGTTTACCCTGAGCTCGACCAACAAGGCTGTCAATCACATCATCTCAACAAGTCTTAAGGCCATGGTCTTGTACTCTACCTCTGTTGTTGACCAACTACTATAGATTGTTTTTGCTCTTCCAAGAGACCAAGTTGCTCCCTATGAATATGTAGTATCTTGAGGTGGATCTTATGTCATCTGCAAAACTCGCTCAATCAGCATCACAAAAGCGCTCAACTTCTATGTGTCCATTCTTCCTGCAAATTAACTCTTTCTCTGGTGCACTTTTTAGGCACCTCTGAATCTAATACACTGCATCCATATGACTTATCCTTGGATCATGCATGCAGCGGCTCCCCACGCTCAATGCAAAGATGTCGGGTCGAGTGTGACACAGATAGAACACATAGCGTACCAATCTTTGGTATCTTTCACGATCAACCATTTCTCCCACCTCTGCACTCAGTTTGGTCTTCTGGTCAACTAGAGAGACTGCGGGTTTTCCCTCCAATATAATTGTTTCAGTGAGGAGATCTAGTGCATATTTTATCTGGAACAAGATCGTTCCCTCAAGTCCATGAGTCACTTCAATCCCAAAAAAGTATCTGAGTTGTTCAAGTTCCTTCACCTCAATTGCATTATGCAATCTTAACTTTAGCTAGGCAATTTCTTTCTCATCATTAATGATAAGAATGATGTCATCAACATATACAACAAGCATGGTGGTGTGACATTCGCGTTTTCGAAAGAGCATCGTATAGTTTGCATCGATCTGTTGATATCCCATGCCCACTATAGCCTTTCTAAACTTGTCAAATTTTGTTTGAGGTGACTGCTTCAAGCCATATAGAGACTTTCTGGGCCTACAAACCTTGCCCACTATCTGGATTGTATCGAATCCTGATGTATCTCCATATATACCTCTTCTAGTAACTCACCATGAGGAAATGCATTATTCACATCCAAGTTAGTGTAACCTCCACCAATCATTCACTGTCAGAGAAACCAGTGTCTTCACTGTGCTCATCTTTATTACTGGTGCAAATGTTTCATCATAGTCAATGTCTTATGTCTGACTGTACTCTTTTGTCACCAATCGTGTTTCGTATCGTTTCACCTTCTCTTTAGGAGTTTGCTCACAGTGAAGATTCACTTGCACCCAAACTATTTTTTTTTTACTAGTAGTGACACTATCTCCCGGGTTTGGTTTTTATCGAGAGTCATTAGCTCTTCATATATAGCCGCTTTCTACTTGAGATCTTCCTTCGCCATCTGCCAGCACTTGGGTATAAAGACAGTGTCTAAAAATGAAATGAATGTTCCATGTAATGGTGATATTTTAGAAAATGAAACCAAGTTAGCACTATCATTTCCCATCCAAAATGATTAGGAGGATGTCTCGCATTGCTTTGAGTGATCCTCTTTAAAGTTGTGGGGTTAGGAGGAGGGGGAGGAATCATATTACGTGGGAGTTCTGAGTCGGAGGTGGATGTTGGTGTCTCATAATTCGTGGAAGACCGGGACGAGGGACTAACTGACACAAGTGGCACTACAAGCAAATTTCCTTCATTTTGTTTCCTTCTCTGTATATAAATCTTTAACTCACCTTCAAATTGAATCTCACAATCTCTGGGTTTACTTTTCACCTTTTCTGGTTCCTCAATTGATTCATCTCACATCACATGACAAAACATCGCTCCCACATGTACCACTCTCACAATTGCTACTCACACCCTTTTCCTCATATCCCTAGTATTTGGCAGTCATCAAATGGTGAGGTCACCTTCTGGGTGTAGTGTAGTTCAAATTCTCTAAATGATGCATCCATGCTCATATATTGTCTCTTCTCTATTAGGCTCTGACAGACATACCCTTTTTAGGTAGCAGATTAGTCTATGAACACATATTTCACAACTTTGGAATCCAACTTCCTTACTAATGACATGTTATCTCTCACAAAACATACACATCCAAACACCTTCAATGGGAGGATTCCACTATTATCTCCTTTCAACATCTGACAAGGAGACTTTTAATCCAACACCCTTGAGAGAATTATGTTGATCAATTGGGCAACTGTCAAAATATCTTGTCTCTATAAGTACTTTAGGACATTCCTTGTGATCATCATGCTTTGGGCTAGGGTTTAAACAAGCTGAACACGAGCGAGCCCGAGCTCAGGTCGTGTTCGACTCATTAAAAAATATTATTGTTCATGTTCGGTTTATTTTCTTAGCGAGATGAACACGAGCTGTTCGTGAACAAAGAACCATTTTGACAACTCTAATCACACGGTAGCAGGATGTCAAGGGTAGGAGCGAGATTTAAATTTTTTTGTTTATGTTAAAACTTCATTTAAATATAACTATATATATTTCTATTCTATTTTTTAATTAATAATTTTAATTGATTATAAATCTTTGTAGCATAGTAGACAATTTAATTATTTCGAGCCAAAATGAGCCGAACACAAATTAAAAATTGTTTATGTTTGGTTTGTTTGCTTAGTGAACGAATTGAACACAAGCTTCTTAATGAGCCAAACACGAGCTTCTTAACGAGCCGAACACAGGCTATTCGCGAACAACATGTCATTTTGACAGCACTATTTTGGGCTACCTATAGAAGGTGTATATTCTTCTTCTCTATTATTCCATTTTATGCCGTTGTGTATGAGTGGTTTGATGTTGTATACATTGGGCTTACAAGTGTTTTCCAAAATCTTTTTTTTGTATACTGTTTCATTATCAAGCCTCAATATTTTCAAAAATGCACCATATTGAGTTTGGATTGTTTTGTGGAAGTCTTCAAAGCAAACAAACACATCACCCTTATTTTTCATCAAATATAACTAAGTAATCTTGAAAAACAATCAATCAAAGTCACAAAATATTGATAATCATTCTTTGAACTCGTAGGCAAGGTCTTCTGTATCAAGTCAAAAATATCAGAACTATTATTCCCAAAACTGATATAAGAGTCACTAGTAAACTTACCAAACTCATCAGCAACACAAACCAACTTTTGTTTATTTATCTTTTCATACAAAAAAAATATAACTGACTCAATAAATTGGAATAAGAGTGATCCATGGGTCTATGATGTATTAGCAACACATCCTTCACACTCCTCCGAGATTCTCCTAATCCAACATTCTCTACCATGGATGTTAGAGCTGAGTCCATTCCTTTCTGGTCCAAATATCAGAGTTCACTATGCAGCATTTCAATCCCAAGCGTCCGACCCGTCCCTTTCTCTTGGAATATCGTCTTAGGAATATCAGAAGAAACAACATGTTTTAGCTGGAGAATAATGACACAAATGTATAAAAGATTCACTGGAAAAGAAGGAGCATACAAAATATTGAACAAAGTCATATTATTATACCCCTTATTATGTCCTTACCAAATACAGGCTGTCATGAACCATCAAATATTTTGGATCCTCTCTGGTACTACTATGGGAGTATAGGAAGAAAACTCTCTAGCAGTATTTGTCACGTGCGGGATGCACCAGAATCTACTATCCATTATGATGATCTTATGGTGGAAATAGAGGGAAGACTATGTGTATTACTAATATATTTGTTNTCCAGAGTCCTGCTATTGGCGCGCTCTTCAATTTTTATTGTTTTGGGGAAAATGTGAGCGCTATTAACATACTTTTNAATTAATAATTTTAATTGATTATAAATCTTTGTAGCCTTGTAGACAATTTAATTATTTCGAGCCAAAATGAGCTGAACACAAATAAAAAATTGTTTATGTTTGGTTTGTTTGCTTAGCGAATGAATCGAACACGAGCTTCTTAATGAGCCAAACACGAGCTTCTTAACGAGCCGAACACGGGTTATTCGCAAACATGTCATTTTGACAGCACTATTTTGGGCTACCTATAGAAGGTGTATATTCTTCTTCTCTATTATTCTATTTTATGTCGTTGTGTATGAGTGATTTGATGTTGTATACATTGGGCTTACAAGTATTTTCCAAAATCTTTTTTTTGTATATTGTCTCATTATCAAGCCTCAATATTTTCAAAAATACACCATATTGAGTCTGGATTGTTTTGTGGAAGTTTTCAAAAACAAACAAACACATCACCCTTATTTTTCATCAAATATAACTAAGTAATCCTGAAAAACAATCAATAAAAGTCACAAAATATTGATAATCATTCTTTGAACTCGTAGGCATGGTCTTCTGTATCAAGTCAAAAATATCAGAACTATTATTCCCAGAACTGATATAAGAGTCACTAGTAAACTTACCAAACTCATCAGCAACACAAACCAACTTTTGCTTATATATCTTTTCATACAAAAAAAATACAACTGACTCAATAAATTGGAATAAGAGTGATCCATGGGTCTATGATGTATTAGCAACACATCCTTTACACTTCTCCGAGATTCTTCTAATCCAACATTCTCTATCATGGACCTTAGAGCTGGGTCCATTCCTTTTTGGTCCAAATACCAGAGTTCACTATGCCGCATTTTAGTCCCAAGTGTCTGACCCGTCCTTTTCTCTTGGAAGATCGTCTTAGGAATATCAGAAGAAACATGTTTTAGCTGGAGAATAATGACACGAATACATAAAAGATTCAATGGAAAAGAAGGAGCATACAAAATATTGAACAAAGTCATATTATTATACCCCTTATTATGTCCTTACCAAATACAGGTTGTCCTGAACCATCAATATTTTGGATCCTCTCTGGTACTGCTAGGGGAGTATAGGAAGAAAACTCTCTAGGAGTATTTGTCACGTGTCGGGATGCACCATAATCTACTATCCATTATGATGATCTTATGGTGGAAATAGAGGCAAGACTATGTGTATTACTAGTATATTTGCCAGAGTGAGCATAAATAATAATGTTACCTTTTGATGATGGCTGGTTGGAAGTATTCTCAGCCCTATATTCTGCAGCTTCCGACTTTCTTTTTAATATCTCCAGACACTCATGATCCTCATTGATAAAAATCACAGGTCTCTCCCTCCTCTCTGCTACCATTAGATTTTCATGATAGCCTCCTTTTTTATGACCACGACCATGACCAAAACCTCCTCCTCTCTCTCTCTCTTAGGTGGTCTAGGACAGGTCTTGCTCAGATGAGCAACTTCACCACAATTGTAATGCTTGTGAGTCTCTCCCTGGACACCTATCATANCCTCATTGATAAAAATCACAGGTCTCTCCCTCCTCTCTGCTACCATTAGATTTTCATGATAGCCTCCTTTTTGATGACCACGACCACGACCACGACCAAAACCTCCTCCCTCTCTCTCTCTTAGGTGGTCTAGGACAGGTCTTGCTCAGATGAGCAACTTCACCACAATTGTAATGCTTGTGAGTCTCCCCTTGGACACCTATCATATCTGAGCTCGAGGCAGCCAAATGTGATCACTCACTCAGAAGTCTACTCAAGTGTAGCTTTATGCGACTCTCCTCCATATCATCGCAACAATGACATTATCCAGTGAAGGGATAGTCACCTGAGCTAGGAGGACACATCTCCTCTGGTCAAAGGTCTCCCATTTCTTGCACTTTGGATTGCCATAGCTCGACATCAGTGAGAAGTGATCAAGATCTGCTCACAAGTGCTCTAGATTTATGGCGTATTCTTGAATCTATCTTTCATCCTGTACCACTACTTCTATTTCACACTGAATCTGGAACACCCTCATGTAGTTCTCCCTCCCAATATAAATCTTTTTTTTACTTTGCCCAGATGTTCCTCACATTTCGAATGTCATCCACTGGATGCAATTGATGAAACCATCGAGTTGAGCAGCCAGATATAAATTAAGGCGTGTGTGGTCCTCCACTCATTGTCCTCAGCACAGTCACTCTTTGATTTGTCTTCGATCAGATATCTCTCTAGTCTCTTCTCTACTAAAACAACCTCAATCCGATGGAACCAACTCAAATACGTGGGTGATCCATCAAGCTTTAGATCCACAAGAGGGATGTATAGCCTCACATGCGTCGGAGCACGTACTGAGGTAGTGGCTCCCATTCAGACGCTAGTTCTCTATATGAACCCAACCAAGACCTTCAAAACTTTGGGATCTATCTTTCTCAGAAGCTGCAATCTTTTAGCTTCTGCACTATCTCCATCTTCTGACAACATCAATCACAAGGATCCAAGTTTAGATCACACAGATCAGATAACACATCCTTCACATCAGTACATTGTGATCTGATCATTGCTTCGCTGGGTTAGGCGAACACGAAGAAATCAAGAGACTGAGGTTTCAGTTGGATTGGTCGTCTGCGGCAAGGATACAAACTAGAGCTTTGAAGATCTTTGTGTGGCACTGTGGTTGCCTTCCCAGTTAGCTCTAAACGAGACTCTAACACCGCGATCCCGTTGTAGTCTTTGGGTACCTCCAATTGCGACTGTATTGCGAAGCTCCAAGTCGTGATTCCGTCTTCGTCTAGCTTTGCAAGGACAAATAGAAGGAAGAGAAGTTTCAAGTCTCTGTACGCCCAATCCCGAGTGATCCCTTCTTTGTCCAGCTCCGCGAGGACGAAGAGGAAGGAAGAGAAGTTTCGGGTTTTTGTACGCCCAATCCCAAGCGATCCTGCCAAGCCGTGATCCTGTCTTCGTCCAGCTTCGCGAGGGCGAAGAGGAAGGAAGAGGAAGTTTTGGGTCTGTGCACACTCAATACCAACTATCAAGCATGAATGCGGACTCTAAGGTTAGGGCTAGGGTAAGGGCTCTATACTATAAAGAAAGAATTGTCAAAATTTTCTTTGTACATTCATAACATGGGAGTATTACAATATTTTACAAATGCATCCCTAGACTTCTTCAATATTCTCTTTTTACTAATAGGTCCTTAAATAAGGTCCAATTCTCAACAGCAACCTCATCTGATAAGGCCCTAGAGGCTGGTGGTGGCACCGCTCATTCAATCCTTGCAAGAGGATGACAGTTCGCAAAGTTTGGTTTGCCTTGAGTGTTGTTGGTTCATTTTTGAGGCTTCAAACATCCAAATTGGATTATTTTCATGTCATTTGATTTGTATCAATGATGGGAACCTTTCAATGAGATTTAATACTGTTTCAAGCTCAGTAGAGCTTCGATGCAATGTTCGAAGTAAATTGAATATTTCTTCATTCCTTCTAAATTTCTTTGAGAGTCCTGCTTTGCGTTAGAAGCTTTGTTCGATCAGATAGGATTTTACTTTCCCAACTATATTCAATAGATATGGAGCTAACGTTGCCTCAAATGCGATCTCTGCTTGCAGTAGAATACTTATACCTTGGGCATATGTTTGACTTGTTTGAATCCTAAAAACTTAGCAGACTACAAGGCAAAAATTGAATCATTTTAAGTGATTGATTGCCGACCTATATGAAATTTAATTGGAAATTGACAAAAACTTTTTGAATGTTGGATATTTGTTAATTGCTAGTTCTAATGCTAATTGATTCCTCATTATGAACTTTTTAGTTTGAGTTTTTTTATAATTTGGGATATTCCACCCTCTAATATTTTAAATTTCAGAGTCTTCATTTGTTTATTGCAAAATCTTGTACACGCAGAATAACCTGCATAGTTTTTAACTTGTACTTTTCTTGCATTCTTTTATTACTGATGTAGGTATCCAAATGATTGTGTTTGATATCATTCAGCTATTTGGTCATAAATTACTAGAATATCGAATTTAATTAATTAAAATCGCAGTTTATATTCTTTTCCTTTAGAAAACAGGGAAGTCATTATATTGCATCGTTTTACAGTTAAAAAGATGTTTTTGCCCACAATGATTGATTTATTAAAGCAGTAACAGAGAAACTAATTAAGAGGAGAGTTTGGACGGATTGTAAACTATGCGTACAATTGAGATCTCATGTTATGATTTGCTGACGACAGGCCTGGAGAATTTAGTCATTTTTTACTAGAAAAGCAGAATTTAAACATTTAAAATAAGGAAGATTACATACATACTACTCAATTCTTATGCATTTCCATATCTAATGCCTATACTTCAATTTTTACATCATACCACCCTATCTATGCATAAGAAGGTATATTTCACTTTTGAAAAGTTAAAATGGCGGTACTTTTTATGTGATATGAAAGATTTAGGTGGCATAAATGTAAAAAGCATAGATTAGATGTTAGAGATATAATACATAGGGAATTGGGCGGCCCCTGAAACTAAAGATATTTTTGGAAGACATTAGATTTGCATTTGTATAAAGGTGAAAGATGATTACGTTTAGCCATAATGTTTGATTTATTAGAAGAGTACTAGAGTACTAATTAAGATTTGAATTGTAGTTTGATTGTGAAGTGTGGACATTTGAGATCTATGGTATAATTTTTCTTATAAGTGGTTAAATTACTTCTAGTGTGATATTAAGGCCACGGCTTAAGGGATGTAAAAAATTCTTTGAAATTGCAAATGTAGGGGCATGCGGCCTTTTTTAAACCCAAACAAGGCCCTGAAATAGCATGAGGTCCATGCGATGGATGCACTTTTTATAATTCCATTTTGCCAACAGATAGAAGATTCTGCCATTTTCTGTACTTCAGATTGTTGTTCCTGACATATATTATCCCATTCATGTTATGAGTATTGCCTAAATTTGCTATAAAAATATTGGAGGCTTGAGCAGTCTGGTTCTTTTCAACAAATGTAGAATTCTGCCTTCCACAATAACTGAAAGAAGAATAACAAAAAGACAACCAAATTTACAAAGAAAATCCTAGATGGGAAAACCATATATAGAGCTGCAGAGAAGTAGAATTCACTATATTGAAAAAAAAAAGAAGAAATTCAAATGGATTGTGGCAACTCTCATAATATGGCCCATTCAGAATCTTAATTATATATATATCTGTGTGTCCGTGCGTGAAAAATAATAAAGGTCCATATCATGGGGGAAATTTTTTTTTTTATAATTTAAATTACACCACAAGTTGCACCGCTAATCTCTTGTTCCTATCCCAAAAGTTGGGTTACAAACTCTTAACAATATGCGAAATCTGATACAAACTCAGAAGCACATTGAGGCATTTTTTTGCTCTTTTTGAGGTATGTTTGTTTTATTGTGGCGATAAATTGATCTATATTTAACTCTTCTTTAGATAAATAATATGCTTATAGAATTGTTTTCCAGAGTCCTGCTATTGGCGCGCTCTTCAATTTTTATTGTTTTGGGGAAAATGTGAGCGCTATTAACATACTTTTTTTTATTTACATTTTTTGCATAATGTTATGAAGATTAAGTTATTTTTCCTTTTAACTGGTGAGGCGCTTGCTCTACATAAATGCCTGAATAAATATCTTTGACAGCATTCCATTTTATGCTGTTGGCCTGATGAGTTCTTAATCAATCTCGTTTACCTTTTGGGAAATTTACATACATACCACTCCATTCTTACGTATTTAACACCTAAACTTTCATATTTACATTTTTACCACTTTGATGTCTTAAAACCTATGCATGAAAATATGCAATTCATTTTTACAAAATAAGTGATAATGTAGGTTTTAGCTATTTAAATACATAAGAATTGTGTGTAATTGCCCTTACCTTTTTTGCACTTACGGTTTTATCATATTAATTTACAATGTCAAAACAATTTTGTATTTAATATGTACAATTAAATCATTAAGTACTGCAAACTTCAAAGAAAAAAATTTTGTTTTGTTTTTTGCAGGTTGTGGTGCTCATTCTTGTGCTCATATTTGCTGTAGTACATAGTGGTTTGGCAAGCCTTAGAGATACCTGTGAGAAGCTCATTGGCGAGAGAGCTTACCGTGTTCTGTTTGCGGGAGTTTCGCTTCCTTTAGCTCTCAGCTCAATTGTAAGTTCTTCAATTCATTCCCTTCACAATAAAACATATATAAACTCGATGGGACATTTAAATACGTACCGCTCAATTCCTATGTATTTATATCCACCCCCAAAACTTCATTTATTTATTTTTACATTTATACCATCAAACTCTTTCATTTCACACTTAAAAAATACCACCATTTTAACTTTCAGAAGTGAAATACATTTTTTTCATGCATATGTAACGTGGTATGTATAAAAAAATTGAAGTTGTGTATGTAAATCTTATAAAATTGATTGTTCCTAAATTCCTTATCCATTTCCAAACTTCAACATTTTATACTTTACTTTAGGTATATTTCATCAATCACAGATATGATGGAACTCAACTGTGGCAAGTTCAGAGCGTCCCTGGGGTTCATGAGCTTGTGTGGTTCTCATCCTTCATCTCCTTCTTCTTTCTCTACCCATCAACCTTTAATCTGCTAGAAGTTGCTGCAGTTGACATGCCCAAAATGCATCTCTGGGAAACTGGAATCATTAGAATCACCCGGCATCCTCAGGTAAAAGATTAAAAAGAATAAAATTTACACATACCGCTCAATTCTTATGCATTCACACATCCAACACCTATACTTCAATTTTTACATGCTATGCATGAAAAGATCTATTTCACATTTTAAAAGTAAAAATGATGGTATTTTTTGTGTAATGTGAAAGAATTGGGTGGTATGCATGTGAATAGTAAAATTTAGGCCTTAGATATGTTAATATATAGGAATTGAGGGAATGTAGGTAAATACCCCCAAAAAAAGGAAGATTTACATATATACCCCTCAATGCTTATGGTTTACATATCTAACAACCTAACTTCAATTTTTACCTACATACCACCATATCCACGCATGAAGAGGTTCATATCACTTTTTTAAACTTAAAATGGTGGTATTTTTGACGNGCTCAATTCCTATGTATTTATATCCACCCCCAAAACTTCATTTATTTATTTTTACATTTATACCATCAAACTTTTTCATTTCACACTTAAAAAATACCACCATTTTAACTTTCAGAACTGAAATACATTTTTTTCATGCATATGTAAAGTGGTATGTATAAAAAAATTGAAGTTATGCATGTAAATCGTATAAAATTGATTGTTCCTAAATTCCTTATCCATTTCCAAACTTCAACATTTTATACTTTACTTTAGGTATATTTCATCAATCACAGATATGATGGAACTCAACTGTGGCAAGTTCAGAGCGTCCCTGGGGTTCATGAGCTTGTGTGGTTCTCATCCTTCATCTCCTTCTTCTTTCTCTACCCATCAACCTTTAATCTGCTAGAAGTTGCTGCAGTTGACATGCCCAAAATGCATCTCTGGGAAACTGGAATCATTAGAATCACCCGCCATCCTCAGGTAAAAGATTAAAAGGAATAAAATTTACACATACCGCTCTATGCATTCACACATCCAACACCTATACTTCAATTTTTACATGCATACCACCTTATCTATGCATGAAAAGATCTATTTCACATTTTAAAAGTAAAAATGATGGTATTTTTATGTAATGTGAAAGAATTGGGTGGTATGCATGTGAAGAGTAAAATTTAGGCCTTAGATATGTTAATATATAGGAATTGAGGGAATGTTGGTAAATACCCGCCAAAAAAAGGAAGATTTACATATACACCCCTCAATGCTTATGGTTTACATATCTTCAATTTTTACCTACATACCACCATATCTACGCATGAGAGGTTCATATCACTTTTTTAAACTTAAAATGGTGGTATTTTTGACCTGACATAAAAGAATTGGGCAGTATAAATGTCAAATAATAAAGTTTAGGTGTCAGATATGTAAATATATAAGAATTGGGTGATATGTATATAAACACCTATATATATTGTTTTGAAACAAAAGTAGTCAATCCGTTGTACTTAAAGTTTTGGGTGTTTTCTGGGTNTTTGACGTGACATAAAAGAATTGGGCAGTATAAATGTCAAATAATAAAGTTTAGGTGTCAGATATGTAAATACATAAGAATTGGATATATATATATATATTGTTTTGAAACAAAAGTAGTCAATCCGTTGCACTTAAAGTTTTGGGTGTTTTTTGGGCGGTCGAAACGCAAAATTTAAGTTTCAAGTTTCGGCACTCAATCCGTTATATTTAAAATTTTGGATGGTTACTACTTAAAAATCCCCCCCTTCCCCTTTTTTTCATGAATTCTTTTTAACTTAAACATGACAATGATTTATCTTCCAACTCCAATTGGATTGATTTATAATATTTCTAATTTACTAATCCTGCTCTGNGAAATTTAGATACATACCACTCAATTCTTACGTATTTAACACCTAAACTTTCATATTTACATTTTTACCACTCTCATGTCTTAAAACCTATGCATCAAAATATGCAATTCATTTTTACAAAATAAGTGATGATGTAGGTTTTAGCTATTTAAATACATAAGAATTGTGTGTGTAATGCCCTTACCTTTTTTGCACATAGGATTCTANACGGGCGGCAGAGATTGCCGAAAGACTACTATAAGGAATTCCTCAGACTGCCTTATGTAGCAGTGACGATTCTGACGCTTGGAGCTTACTATGCTCACCCGCTTATGCAGGCGTCCAGCTTCCATCTTCCCTGGTAAACATTTTTTGTGAATTTAGAACTTGTCTTGTTTTCAGTTTTTTTTATGGTTATAGAGCAGATTTCTATGAGGAATAAAGAGGTGGGAAAATGTTTAGGAGAAATAAAATAATGGAAGATTTATGTTTTTATATGTTTAAGTCCTAAGTTTTATTTTTCATGTTATTTTATTTATGCATAAAAATGTGTATTTTATGTGTTGTAAGTTGAGATGTTGGTGGTATTTTTTTTATGTGATACGAGAGATTTGGGCGGTATAAATGTAAAAAGTGAAGTTTGGGTGTTAGATATGTAAATAGATAGGAATTGGGTGGTATGTGTGTGAATGCCCCAAAAATAAAATTTAGATGTATAGCTGACAATTATTATTACGCATAACGCTCAAATCTTTAATAACAAGAAGTATCAGTTTAGAATTGTGTTCTATGTATGTAAATGATTAAGTTGTCCTGCAACTGTTGACTCGGAAGATATGATGATGGAAATGATTTCATGCGAATAGAAGCAAGTTCTAAGTGGTTAAGAATTATTATATGATAAAAAATTGTATTATGAAAGTATTTTTAATAATTTAATGTCTAAAATGTTATCAAATAAAAAATATTAAATGATGTAAAAAGGAGTTTACATCATATTACTTGGTGCTGTGTTATTTATATATGTATTATTTATTTTATTTTGTTAATGTTTAGGAAAAATTAATTTGCTAAAAATTTAGATGTAATCAATTGATAGTTAATTCAAACCATCACTTTGTAACTTCTAATAATTGCATAAATAAATTGACAAAATGAAATTATGCTAAAATAATTCACAACACAATTGAAAAATAAAAGATGAGTTTATTTTTGCTTGAAGAAATTTTTTTTTTTATATTTTAGTTTTTTGCCCACCATAAAGTTTATAAGATTGGAGTTTATAATATGTGATGCATGTTAAAAGATTTGCGGCAGCAGAACAATGATTTAGCGTCTTAGTGTTTGAAGAAGATTCGACAGCCATAAAGATAATGGAAAAGCAGAGGGAGGAGAAACTGCGTTTTTTATGTTGAAAATCTTGAAAAAGGAAAAAATCACAAGCATAGCCTTGTCGAAATAATATATTATGTAATTATAAGTATATGAGACCACTCCCCTTTGGAATTAGAGGATGAAATTATAAGGTTAATGCACAATCGTAGTTCAATATTGGTTGATTGTTATTAAGTCAGTAGTTCAAGCTAAATGTTGTAGAAGATAATTGTGATGTCAACTTGTCGTAGAAGTCGCAGTTGAAAGTTGCCGTAGTAGTTGTTCATGTAGGTTGTAGATAATCACTTCAAAAGCGTCAATTGGCTATAGAGGTCATATTAGAGAGCTGCAGAAGTTGTGAACCACATAGGTCATCATTGGTCACATAGGCTGTAGTGGTGAGTTGTAATAACGTTCATAAACCATAGAGGCTGGAGTTAGGAGATGCATGACTTGTGGATCATATGGGTCGTAATTGGGCACGTAAGCAGTAGTGATGAATTGCAATAATGTTTGTATGTCATAAAGGTCAGAGTTTGGTGTTGCATGAGTTGTGGACCATGTAGGTCGTAATTGGTCGTGTAAGTCACAATTGTGAGTTGCATTAATGTTTGTAGGTCATATAAACCGAAGTTTGGAGTTGCATGAGTTATGTACCACTACCACATAGCTCATAGTTGGTTGCTTAGCCCATAGTCGAGTTACAATAATGCTCCTAGGTCATCGAAGTTGAAGTTGGGAGTTGTGAGTCACGTAAGTCGTAGTTGATCACGAAGTTCGTAGAGTTGAGCTGCAATAATGCTCATGGGCCACAAAAGCCTGAGTTGGGAGCTGCATTAGCTATAGACCATATAGACTGTATATAAGTTGCGAGCCATGCAGGATGTAATAATGCGCCGCAATAACGTCCGTAAGTCATATAGAGTGGAGTTGGGAGCTGCATGAGTTGTTGACCAAGTAGGTCGTAGTTGGTCATGTGGGTCGTAGTGGTGAGCCACAATAACATTTGTAAGTCATAAAGGCCAGAGTTGAGAGCTGGACGAATTATGAGTCATGCAAGTCGTAGTTGGTCCATAGGCCATAGTGATGAGTTGTAATAATATATGTAGGTCATAGAGACTGGAGTTGTGTGTTGCATGAGTTGTAGACAACGTAGGTAGTAGTTGGTTACATAGGTTGTAGTGATGGGTCGTAATAATGCCCGTAGGTCACAGAAGTTGGAGTTGGAAGCTACGCGAGTTGTGAATCACGTATGACATAATTGGCCGCGTAAGATATAGTTGTCTACCAAGACCTTAGTAAGGGGTTATAGTTGCAGTGAAACACGTAGATCGTAGGCCATAGAGAAGAGCTATGAGAAGAGAACTTCATGAGTTCAGAGAAAGTCAATGTATTTTGAGTACATCAGTTTTGAATAGTTATTAAAAGAAGTTACATCGTACTTGTGGTGCGTTATTATATCGTATGATTTATCGACAGTGGTTGGCAGTTGCAGGAGCAAGAAATGTTCATGAGGTCAAATGACAATTCTGAGTACATCAGCTTTCTTTGTATGTTGTTGTTACCCACCTTGGAGTTTTCCAAACTGTTTTGCGTGATTAATGGAGCTCGCTTGGCCTGCTAATTGGAGTCTCTCAATCTGTTGTTGTGTCATCAATGACACTCAGCTTGCTGAATGGACTCTCTTAGCCTATTGTTGTGCCATCAACGGAGCTCAATTGGCCCGCTAACTAGACTCTCTCGACCTGCTAAGGACAAGTCAAATGAAGTAGTTCTTTACACAACCTAAGATGCTCGACTGAGCTCCGTTGACGGCATAATAATTGCTAAGTGATAATGCAATTATTTATCTGCTTGATGTAGCTCTTTACACAACCTGAGATGCTCAACTGTGTTAACATGTTAAGGACAAGTCAAATGAAATCCAATAAAAATGTTTGAACTATTCAAGGTTTGTTGAAGCTTTTACTTGACGATTATAAGCTGTTATGGATGAAGTCGAAAGAAAATTTAACAAGAAATTTTTACTTTTTTTAGATTATTAGTTGAAACTTTTATTTGACGATTGTAGCATGTGATAAAAGAGGTCGAATTGAGTCCCTCTGGGGCTGATTAAGCTCGAAATGAGGTTTCAAAGATTCTCTTTATTTCTCGAAATTTGGGTGTAAGTCGAGATGTACCGTACTTTTTTCTTGGAAATATGATTGTGACCATATAATATTTTGTAACATTTATATTGTTACTTTTCAGTTTGTTGTCCTGCAATGGGGGCATTGCACACACGAGCCTGTAAAGCATCTCATGTATCAAGTTTTAAATAGATCAACTTCTTGATCAAGTTGAGGAAGAACTCCAATATAGTGGGGGTGTTGAGGGAGAGCTCTTCTCTATGAAAGTTATCCCTAAGTCAGGAAGAGGTTCTCAAAGACTAGATGTCTTAATGAAACATGGGATGGTTGCCCCCTCACAATCGTACCTAGGATGTTAACGTGAATAACCTTTCAAGCAAGTGGTAAAAGTTACCCCTCCCCCCCTCCATCTAAAAAAAAATTGAAAGTAGTTTTCATAGACTTCGTATATGAATAAATTGCAGGAAGACTACTCCACCACAATCTTGTCTAAAACGTTAACATGAACGGCTTTTCGAGATTACAACGAAGGTTCTCCCCATGAATAATGCAAAGAAGCACGGACCCGACGTCTCAGACTTCAAGACTGTGTCACACTGGATTTTGTTTCCCACAGATGGTGCCAAACTAATGTGTCTCGGAAGATTCACATCACTAGAGTAATAATTTAGTATCTTAATTGAAAGTAGTTTTCATAAACTTTGTGTCTGAATAAACTGCAGGAAGACTACTCTACCACAATCGTGTCTGGGACGTTAACATGAATGGCTTTTCGAGATTACAACGAAGGTTCTCCCCATGAATAATGCAAAGAAGCACGGGTCCAACGTCTCAGACTCCAAGACTGTGTCGAACTGGATTTTGTTTCCCACAGATGGTGTCAAACTAATGTGTGTCGGAAGATTCACATCACTAGAATAGTAATTTAGTATCTTAGCGTTGGACGAATATCATACACATATATAAAAGAAAAAATAGCAGGATGAGACATCACATAAACACTTTGGAAAAAGGAAAAAAAATCATGTAGTCCAATTGGAAAAACCCACTATGTAATTATAAGTACGTGGGCCCACTCTCCTTTTGAATTAGAAAAATATGAAATTACAATACTAATGTGCAAAAATAATTCAGCACTAATAGTTCTGACGGGCTGCAACAATTGTAGTTGATTACTATGAAGACAATAGCCTGTCATAAATGTTGTAGACTATGGATGTAGCACCGACTTATCATAGAGGTCGTAGTTGAAATTTGTGGTAGTAGTTGGTCAAAATAAGACATAGATGATTGCTTCAGAAACATTAATTAGCTCTAGAGGTCATAGTAGGGAGTTGTAGGGGCGGAGTCACATAAGTTGTAGTCGCTCGTATATGTCATAATAGTGAGTTATGATAATGTTTGTTAGTTATAAAGGCCGGAGTTGGGAGTTGTATGCGTTGTGGACCAGTTAAGTCGTAATTAGTCAAGTAGGTCGTAATGGTGAGTTACAATAACGTCTGTAGGCCATAAATGACAGAGTTGGAAGTTGCATGAGTTGTGAACCATGAAGGTCATAATTGGTCACATAATAATAGCAGTGAGTTGCAATAACACCCTTAGGCTATAGAGACCAAAGTTAGGAGTTGCATGAGTTGTGGACCACATAATTCATAATTCATAGAGACCAATAGTTATTTGTGGACACCTTAGTGGTGAGCTGCAATGACATTCATAAGCCATATAGGTTCAAGTTCGGAGCTACATTAGCAGTCAGCCACCTCGGCCATAATTGGTCATATGTCGTAGTGGTGTGTTGCAATAGCGTTGGTAGGCCACATAGGCTGGAGTTGGGAGATGCATGAGTTATGGACCACATAAGTCATAACTGGTCATTTCAACTGTAATGGTGGGCCACAATAACATTTGTAGGCCATAGAAGTCAGAGTTTGGAGCTACATGAGTTGTGATAGACGTAGATCGTAGTAATGAGTTGCAATAATGTGTATACCAAAAATATCGGAGTTGGAAGCTGCATGAGCTATGAATCACGTAAATCATAGTTGGTCTTATAGACAATGGTGGTGAGTTGTAATAATATTTAAAGGTCACATAGGCCAAAGTTGGGAGCTGCATGAGTTGTGAATTACGTAGGTCATAGTTGGTCACATAGAAGATAATGGTGGGTTATAATAATGATCGTATATCATATATACTGATTTGGGAGCTGCATGAGTTGTAGATCACATAAATTGTAGTTGGTTACATGTGTCTTAGTTGTGCGTTGCAGTAACGTTTGTAAGCCATAAAGGCTGGAGTTGAGAGCTACATGAGTCGTGAGTCACGTAGGTCATAGTTGGTCACATAGAAGATGGTGGTGAGTTATAATAATGATCATAGATCATAGAGGATGAGTTGGGAGTTGCATGAGTTGTAGATCACATAAATTGTAGTTGGTTACATGTGTCTTAGTGGCAGGTTGTAGTAACGTCTTTAAGCCACAAAGGCTGGAGTTGGGAGTTGCATGAGCTATGAGCTACATAGGTCGTAGTTGGTTACATAAGTTGTAGTGGGAAGTTTTAGTAGTGTCAGTTGACCGCCAAGGCCATAGTAAGGGGTTGAAGGTGTAGTGAACAACAAATTGTAGGTTGTGATGAAGAGCTGTGACGAGAGAACTTCAGGACTTTGGAGAAGATCGCCATATTCTAAGTATGACGGTTGTAAGTAGTTATTACACGGAGTTACACCGTACTCGAGGTGTGCTATTACACCGTAGGATTTATTGACGTTAGCGAACATGCAGGTCAACGACAACCAGCGAGCGGTAGTCAAAGGTGGTCGGCAACTATCAGAACATAAAATGCTCGTCATGTCTTCGGTACAGAATAATAATAGATATCAACTCCTCTTGATCGATGGACCAGCACCAAGTTCCTCCTTCTTGATGAGGTAACGGTTTTATTTATAGAGTCTGGGAGTATCTCCCTTACAATTGAGAATGGGAGCACTCCATCAAACGATCCAGAGAAATTACCACGATCAGATGACGTTTTGTGGACATTTATATACTTTCATAATATCATAATTGGGTTATCTTGGGATCGTTGGATTTGTCTCACTAAGTTGCTTGATTTATTATAAGCTTGTCATCGAGTCACCCAGTCTTACTATATGTTTTCGAAAATCGAAAGTCTGAATAATTTTTCATTTCGAGTTTGAATGTTTCTTATTAAAAAAATATTCTGAGAATCATATTAATATTTTAGATTCGTACAAAAGAATAAAACTTGTGGATGCCCATGCAAAAATAAGTTTCAAAGCTACCACCAACTGGAACACTCGGTAGGTACATTTAAACAAAAGCTTTGGTTGATATATAATTCCTGACTCCTTGAATATAATAACTCTTACACAAGAATAAAAAAAATTGCATTTTTACTACTAAGTGCAGAAAAAAATCATCGATGAGCTGCACGAATATGATAAACTTATATATTTACATGACTCAATCAGTGATGAGATTTTCAAAATGAAATTTTGAAGTAAATAAATAAAGATCTGACAATAAGAAGCAATAAAACTATTGAATGCAGATTCTATCCCACAAAATTTGGAACAACTTTTTGAAACTAATCAAATTGTGATTTGTTAAATGCCCCAAATGTTTTCAATGCAACATGATATATTAAAGGAGAATTTACATGCATACAATTCAATTCCTACGAAGTTATATATCTAACACCTAAATTTCAGTTTTTAGACATAAGTTACTTTACCTATGCATAAAAAGTTGTGCTCGAACCGCTGACCCGAGGAATTGAAAAATGGAATGGTCAAGAGCGATTATATATATTTCAAAAAAGAAATGACCAGAGATTATTACGCGAGCCTCCAACTACCGCTGATGTGCCTAACAAGTTTTGTACCACCTCCCCAAGGTCAATTGTGTCAGAAAGAATTCTAACTCCCGACCTGAGGAGTTGTATTTTGGATGTCAACCAACAGACCGGGGTACGCGGCACACACACACACACACACGCATATAAACCTGAAACCCCTAAGAGGTGAGAGTTAGAAGGAGATAATGTTGACTGATAATTCTATTTTGAGTTAGTTCAATTAGAAAGAGTTTGATTTTAAACAGCCTCTTGATTAAATGGAATCGGGCGGAAATCATTTACATTTTAAGAAAATTATTTGTAATGCATAATCAACAATGCATATAAATATGTAATAAATTTTAGTTTTTCAAGTTGACGGTAAACCAGACACCTTGATCCAAGCAATATGCCAAACTCGAAAATATCCAAACATCAACCCAAGCTGAAAATTTGGCTGATAACTCATTTGGTTCAACTCCATTCGACCAAAAATCAATCAGATGAGCACCAAGAAATTTTACTGTGTAAGATTTGGTATCAACTAATTTGCCCACTCTCAAAAGAACTTCATTCATCAAAAAATGCAGTCTTGAAAGGAAACTGGTAGATTGGCTGATAAAATTATATTATTGTCAGGACCCAAGTCCCTGCGAAAAGTGAGAGTTGCATCAAAAAATTGTGACTTGAATCATTTAAATCATTGCTAAGAAAAAGGACACTTAATAGACACAATGGAAAAAAGGATTCATGTAGCCGACCCCACTTAGTGGGATGAAAGCTTCATGTTTTTGTTGTTGTTGAAGTTCATTGAACTACTGCCCATCAAAGATCAATGGATATCACTACATAGAAAGGCATTAAGCCTTGGCAGAGATTCTACGGCAAGGCAATGTGAAGAATTAATAGAATTAATTGCAAGAAAATTTGATATGCTTGTCAGAGTAAGATTGATTCAAGTTCCGAATGGTAGCAGTTTATGCGTTTTATCAAAAGAGAAAATTCTCTTCCGAAAACCACCATCCCACCAAGTTTGATCCATAATGGAGATTTGAGCAAGGTCGAATTCAGCCATTTTTTTTCAGGGTGGGGCAAACTGCCCCCCAAGACTAACATGGGAGGACTAACGCAACAAAGGCTAAAGTGATATTTCAGAAAGGGCAAAATTGATATTTCAGAAGAGTCAAAAGACTAAATTTCCCTATCATACAAACAAAAATCTGAATTTTAGGATGAGCAATTGCCCCGTGGACCCTACCTGGGTCGGCAGTTTAAATTCCTGCACACATATATGAATAAATAAAGGAGCATTTACATAGATACCACCCAATTCTCATGTATTTACATATCTATCATCTGAACTTCTTATATTTATACCACTCCAATCTTTTATATCACATCAAAAATACCACTAATTTTAACTTTTAAAAAGTAAAATACACCTTTCCATGCATATATATTCTAAAATGAATAGGTGAAGGCTATTATACAAGCCCCGGCCACCATACCTCATGCGCTTGAATTCGAGTACCACACCTTACACTGAAGGGGATTCGAACCCAAATCAAAGAGAACTTACAACTGACAAGCAGATGCCCGACCAACTGATCTGAGTATGCGGCGTATGTATATATATATATATATATATA